>JANKKB010029845.1:0-17645 GCA_026225775.1 Bursera palmeri | reverse complement strand
ACATCTATCCCATCTGGGGGTGATTTTTTTTTTTTTTTTTGGGTGGGGTGGTTCTGAAAGGGCGTCATCTTCTTCCTCCATATCTCCCTTCTGCACGTGGATGGTGGCAGCTTGCATGTCGTTCACGTAAGGCAGGAGGCCACAGCAGCAACCTACCATACTTCTTTATCCCGGCAACAACAAAAGTCTCAGTGGGAAGAGGGAAGCTTTGAACGAAGAACCTCGGTGGTCAGTGTATATGCCAAAATCTTCACACGTTTATGAAGAATGTGGTGGCAATCCACATTGCTACAACACAAATGATAAATGTAACAAAACATGTAACAAATGAAGACATTATTGCCTCTTGATGCAACAATTTGGTGCAACTTTCTTCCAAACCCAAGGCTTCTTATTTACAGCCATAGACCGCCCCTCACGTCCAAGTGAAATTGGATCACTGTGGGGGGAGGTGGCGTCTAAAAGGAAGTGGAGGGCATTTGTTTTGTTATCATCTCATTCATATTGCCAACTTAGATGGAAGCTACACATCAAATGTAATGGCTAGGTGTCAGTGCTTGAAATACCACATCTCACAGGAACAAACGCATTCATTCAACAGACCAGAATCCTCATAACAGCTAGTTTAGTTAAAGAAATGCTGCATACTTGTCAATATGGTTGAAGGACACCTGAACCTCAGCAACGCGATAACTACAAGACCTTCAACGAAAGTACACGTAAATAAAGGGAAACTATTGAAGCTGAAACGCAGAGATCTTGCCCGAAACCAGAAGTTGATTTTGGTAAACAACATAAAAGTGTAACAGGAAATTGAGTGTAAGCTGAAAAATTGAATATATAATTAACTACTCCGCAACAAGCACAATAAACCGAAAACCCAGTTTATACACAGTAGAAATCAGAGAACTTGTTGAGATTATGAACAACAGTTACAAGAGAGATTAATAAATGAATGGAACTACTTTTCCTTTTCCCTCTATCTTACATTTTCTGTAAATAAGAGTTATATGTTACAAGTCAAAATTGTAGTGGTGTAAAGATCAAGGCTAGTTTCTCATACATCCTCAATTAGAAAGAGCTTCTCAGCTTTAAGCAAATTAAATAAAATTGCACAAGCTTGTACATCTCCCTTTTCTAGCAAACTCGGTTAGTTTCCTCAAATGGAATTTTCCATTTTGAATGAATTAGTGGCTCCGTACCAGGACGTAAAATCAGCCCTCCACTGCTTGTCCAGCAATGATGCTAGGGCATGCTATGTGTTGTGGAATCATTTCAATGGAGAGATCCACAAAAAGCAATTATCCACAGCATATTGACTGCACATGGCAACAAAGAATGCAGCAAAAATACCAAAGAACCCCCGGCCCAGATGCTTCAATTTCCCACAATGTGCTCATGTGGCACGTGGGTAAATTGCATCATTACAGCGAGAGGATGAACTCTGCTCATAGATAAACCAATCAAAAGGGAATCACATATGGCAGAGCATAAACATCAGCTGATTCTATCCTCATCACTTCAGCCCACACCTTTGTTATCTCATCATTTTCAGAGGATCCCATCTCGGGCTTCTTTGATTGTAGATAACTACCATGAAATAGCCATTCCTGGTCATCAAAATCAGACAATTCTTCCTCACTGGGAACTGACAGTACCTGATCTAGATATTTGGTATCTGGATGTGGTGGTTTCATAGACACCTCATCAATTTGATCAGCTTGTACAGTCATAAACATAGGGTTTGATATTGAGACAAGCAATGGCTGAGAGACAATTATACCATTTACCTTCTGTTCTTTATTATCTGCTTTACGATTATTGGCTGTGCCTTGTCTGTCTGAAGTAAACAGCACAGAAGCTTGGCAAGATTCCAATTTTTTTCCATTCCCCATCAATGAAGTGGGTTTCGGCAACTTATTAGTCTCCGTCAATAAATGGGAGGATGAAGTGGGTCTCGGCAACTTATTGGTCTCTGTCAATTGATTTGAGGAAGATGTTGGTCTTGGCAACTTATTGGGCCTTACTTCATTATCTGTAAGAAAAATAGACAAGCAGTAACTTAATTAACAAGCATGCTCAGATTAAACCGATTAAACAATGGATTAAGAATTTCCAGAAAATAACTGCAAGTCAATCAATTCCAAAATTTTAGAAAAGACTGCTGAGATCTTTTAGAGAAAAAATATGGTATTGAGTCAAAGAATCATTCCAATAACCACTTCCCTCGGTATTTCATGCTTTTTTTTTTTTTTTTGTTCTTTTAAGATGCCTTGTTGAGGGTATAAGTAAATAGTCCTAGGCACACTGTCATGTAAACATTGTTCATTTCATAGTATAACTCACCATGACAAAATCCATTTGTCTCAATGTCCTTCCGTTTCCTGGGATTTCCCTCACTAATAACATTCTTGTCACAGTCCTTAGGAAGATGTAAGGTCTTCTTATCATGGGTACCTACGAGTTCATCCTCGTTGCTGTCTTTCAATGTATCCTTCTCCACCTTCTTATGTTCACTTTTAATTTTCTCTCTCTCTCTCTCCTTTTTCTTTTTATCCCTGTCTTTATCCTTCCCTTGGACCTTTTTCTCCCTATCTTTGTCCTTGCGCTTATCACCATGCTTATCATCTCCTTCCTTTTGTTTGGTCTTTTCTTTATTCCCATGCTTATCATCTCCTTCCTTTTGTTTGGTCTTTTCTTTATTCCCATGCTTATCATCTCTTTCCTTTTGTTTGATCTTTTCTTTATCCCCATGCTTATCAGCTCTTTCCTCTTGTTTGAACTTTTCTTTAGCTTCAGTCCTGCTCTCAACATCTTTTGCCAGTGATTTGGGCATTCCCTCAGCTCTTTTTTGAACCATTCCAGCAAGGCTTTGAACCATGATATTTCCAGTAAACCTTGCCTCATCTCCAGTACCTTTTTCATCTGGCTTTCTATCATTGCCACCTCTCTTATCCTTCTTCTCCTTCCCTTCATCCAAACTGCCAGTAGCCTGAGCTATCAATCTGAGCATTCCCTCATTTCTCTTTCGATTTGTACCAGTAAACTTCTCAACTGACTGGTTCCCCATTCCTGTTTCTTCAGCTCTGACCCTCCCCAACTCCTGCAGAAATGTAGAATCTTTGGAATCCCCAGCCAGATAACTATTCTGGCCGGGCTTCTCTGCACTGTAACCTGAGAATTGCACAGCAACTTTCTTCTCCCTGGAAATACTACTGATATCTTTTTCTCTGTCCTTCTGATGAATAAATTTCTCCCCATTATGACTCTCAGATTTTGTGGGCAATTTTTTCTCATGTGATGTTTTCTCTGCATCATGACCCTCAGATTTCCCAGTAAGTCTCTTCTCATCTGAGTTGCTATTTTTATCTCTATCTTTATCGCCGTCCTTCTCCTTTTTATCTCTGTGTTTTTCCTTCTTGTCTTTCTTTTCCCTGGGCTTTTCATCGATTCTATCTTTCTCCTTTTTCTCTTTACTTTCTCTCTTCTCTTTGTCCTTCTTTTCCTTTTTATGCTTCTTCTCTCTCTGCTTCTCCTGAACATAACGAAAAAAGTTAAGAACATTCACTCAACCAAAAGAAGAAACAGATGTATATTTTTGAAACTAGGTTAGAATCCATTTAAAATAAATGTCCTCATAAAATTGCTCCATAAAACTATGTAATTTCTCCATTTAAAAAAAAAAATCAATAAGAAGATAAAACAAATAAACAAGAAAGACTCCATGTTGAGTTTGAATAGACCAGATGTCAAGCGTATTACATGTCACAGTCTGTATCTGCACCCTGCTGTTCCTAGATTATGACAAACTATGACTGATACCAGCAAGAGCTGATACCATCAACATCAGCAGCATAGTGAAAGACGGAAGGAAGAGAATATTCAAAGAAACGCTCACACGCAAAAGCAGGAATTGCCACACGGATAAAAATTCTGAAATAAGAAATCACAAATACTTCAAGATAAACGAGCTCTCATTTACTTGAAAGAGAGAAAAGAAAACTCTCTTATCATCAAGCAAATCCTTCAAACTCTAGAGGCCCCTGCTCTTCCAGTCAAATACTCATCCATTCCTTTCTTTCTATAAAAACCAACAAGTACTTCTACACTAATAGGAGGATTATTTGCTTCATTCACACATTTAAACCATAATGTTATTGCACATTTATACAGGCCTAGACACCAGAGCTTCAAATTATAAGAAATTGTACAATTCTAAACTGCCTACCAAATGTACAAGCTGATCCGCAACCTCATTACAGAATGACCTTCACCGCACATATAATTGAAACAACAAACAAGGTGCATCCTATTCAGAGAATTCCTTTCTAACTCTTCCAGTCCGTTGTGGTATTCATCACAACTCAAAGAAACACAATCAGTGCGACACATCAGTCCCAGAGTGGCCACTACCTATTCATATAAGAAATTCAAAATGAAAATAGGAAAGCAGTGTAGTCTATGGCTCAAGTCCACAAAAGAACAACTGAAGTGACAAACAAGCATCTAAAACATATTTTTCTAAACCTGATATCAATTAACAAGCATTGAAAATCTCAGTACACAGTAATTTCTTGTTAATGGCGCTGATCAAACGGATAAACACTTAATGTATGTTTGGTACTAAACAATATAAATAGGTCTGACAGCAGCCTAAAACCAAGCAGAATGTATTTTAGAATCCAACATTATAAAGTATAAACAAAATCAGTCATATATCACTGCAGCTACTAGTCTTGTTATTAAAAGACCAAAGAAAGAAGTAACAAGAATTCTGTATTTAGCACTTCTTACATCAAAGCAAGTTACTTTAACAGCCTCATCTGACGGTTAAACCACCCTAAGAGTCCAATAACACAACTACTCCTGTGTGTCAGATAAGCAATATTTATCTGTCATATAAGATCATCAATCCACAGCATCCCTGTCAACCCAATTCCTGCTCCATGCTTCACATTGAATTCAAATTGGTCAAAGCGAACCCCTGTAATTGGAATTTAGGACAAATTTTTACAAGGTTGAATGTAGTATACTCAGTTACAACCGTCATCATAAAATTTTCACTACATTTTCTTCTTTCTCTGAATTGATCTTTTCAAAGTTTTGATCTACGCTTAGACTTCTTATCCCTACACTAAATTTCATAACACCAGCAACCACCATGTAATCTCTTCATGCATCAGTGAAGTTATTAAAACTTAATGGTATGGGAAGTCAAACATTTGATCCCTAATCTAAGCACCAATCCAGAGAATAGGACCTTGACATCAGCATATTATGATAAGTCCGAATTAAAAAAAAAAAAACAAACTAAGATTCTTTTCTTTCTTTCATTTTTCTTCCCTTTTTTGTTATAAAACAAGAACATTATGATTACTCAAAAAGGGTCAAGCTCAATAATAAATGCACTTCATTGTGTCAGAAAGACATTCCTGAATTAACATGAATGCAATCTATAATCTTACAGCATTCCAACAAATGCCCTCTCCAAAATAATATAACCCACATAAATAATTCTTTTCTCCTCATCATAGCTTTCCGATACCGAACTGAAATGAGACTTGCCATATTTTAACTCCCCGGCCTAAAACAATAATCATTTATGCATGAGCCTCTTCGGACATAATTGACAAAATTACTGTGGCAACAACTATAATTCTACATATAATATTTTCACGTTCAAAGTGTGTGCTATGATTTTATTGGGTGAAATTTGTACTCATATGGGTATGCTTAATTTATAAAAACCATCTACAACAGAAAATGTGTTATACTCATGAAATTTGTACTAACAATACTCAATTTGCACTGGTGTAAATAGAACAAATTGAAAATAGAAAATCAGTTAGTTATGTAAAAGGACTAGAAATCAGATGTTCCCATTGTCAGGTTAACTCACAGGAAATATTCAGCACAGCACTTATATTTCGGTCTAGATATGGCAAATTCTTACTGGACGCATACAGATGACACGAGCCAATTGGATAAAAACAATTTTTGGGTCTTAACTTTATTAGCTAGGTTATTAACAAGTAAACACTATACCACACATTTAACATTGGTTAAGCCTATCAAAAGCACGTTTAATTTGCCAATATTACATGTATTCTAGTAAAATCTGTTACAAAATATTAAAAGGCATAATCAAGAAACCTATTATTTATCAATTCTTAAGTCACTTTAGACAGAACCTTGGTAAGTAGTACAGTACATGAATCCGAATGGCATTTTGAAATACATTATTTATGTTTTGATATTACATAAAAATTCTGAAATCTTTAACATATCTTAAAATATTCAATCTTTTATGTAATTTTATTTGTTTTACTGTTATATTTTCTGAAGATTAGGATTCTGTAAATTGGTATTTATGCTTTTATATTTTGGGTTTAGATTTTTAATATATATTGTTCGATATGAGTTTATATTGCTCAAAGTTTTCATATGAAGACCCAATAAGTTTATGGGTAGGAGTTGAATAAGTAAAATTTTACATGACATAGTTAGGATACGGCAAGAACCTGCTTGATTTAACATAACCATTCTCAGGTCTAGTTTTTTGTAGCATTCACTTACTGCATATTGGGTGGGGAGAGAAGGTTGGTTGTGTAAATCTTTGCCCAGTTTTGTTCTAGGAAAACTGAGTTATACGAGGTTTCTTATATTCTAGCTTTCAAGTCGACCAATATTCTTTTCGTAATGTAACAAATATGTTTGTCCCAGGGTGATGCGCTTTTCAAGTGAGCACGTTTCAACCCTTAATCAATCCCCCTTCTCATTATACAATTTTTCTTTTTCTTATATATAAAGCATCCACTTTCTGCAATTTAAGGCTTTAAAATGAAGACCTTCTTAACAACATTCAATTAGGGTGAAGCTTGCATGATTTTGCAATTCCTACGCACAAAAAATATTGTCATCTAGTCATGTCATGCAATTTTTTAGGGCATACTAAAAGTCATACTTATGATTGGGTCCAGATAGCCTTTTTTAGGTGTTATTAAGGTAGTTCCATATTCTAGAGTCATACGACCTAGAATTAAGAATTTATCAAGAGTGTAACAAGTATGTTTTCTTTCTATCTTCTTTATTTCTTTTTATTCCTTCTCTACACAGATTCTTCTTTTTGTACCATCTGTGCAGTTGTTCCTTTTTCTTTTTACAGAAAAGAGAAGGATTTATATTGATGATGAAGAACAGTTGCAAAAGTGGACCAAGTGACCACAATAGCAGAAAAACAGAGTAATACTCTTTAAAAAGATAAAAACGCAAGTCATACAACCATGTGTTGTGAACCTATAACTACGTGTGTAATTGTTTATGATGTACCCTGTTTTCCTTATCAATCATATGACCGCACAATAAAACCTATCAAACCAACACTTAAACTCCTATTTTTGCTTGCAGCTCAGAATTTCCACCAAAATGTTCCTTCAGTTCATGCTATCATTCTTCTCTCATATAGCAACTAATTCAACTCATAATCAATCCTATCAATCCTAACCCTCTTCTACCAAAAGATCTTATTTCTTTAAGCTTTACCTCATCATAAAAGGCCATGTAGACAATTTTATCCAACCTGTCCAGCATCAAATGCTCCAAAAAGAACTAAAAGCTCCAATGACTTAAGGGAGCATGTTCCTTGCAAGATAATGCAAACCTTCCACAAGTCTTCGCTACCAATAAATATGCTCAAAATGAACAATTCAAAATTAACAGTACTTTATGTATGAACTTGATGATTTCACTCATCTAAACATATTTTTTCATACCTAAAAATCCTTGGACCTTCCCCTTGCTCACCAAATTCTAAACTGAAAACTATGTCCACACCGTACAAGCTTGATAGCTAGGAAAAATGTGGATAAATAAATAAATATATATATATATATATATGGGAAAGATCTTTCGACACCAAAATTTGTTAACACAGATCTAGACAAAAATTCTTAATCATTCATCTACAAAATCAATGGTTGAGAGTTGGTCAAAAAATTGTATTTAAATGATTTCAATTCATCAACCATCTCAGCCATTGGATTTTGTGAATGAATAACTAAAAATTTATTTGCGTCTAGTTTTACCTTAAAAAAATTGTGTCAAGAGATCTTCTTCCTATACATATATATAGGAAGTAGGTGGCTTCAAGCAAATTTAAACACTTGACCTTAATGATGAGACCAAAAGCTTTTTACCACCAGGCTCAAACCCTTGGGGTTCACCAATTTAAAAATTAAGTTCCAACTTCTCATGGGTACTAGAGGCAAAATTTTCTTTACACTAGGACTATGTGCAACACAAACCATGCCATAATGACCATCTTAGAACAAACTAAATGTTATAACAAACCCTGTTTGAAATTGAGCTAGAAACAATGAGAAATAAATAAATTTCACAATAAACAAGAGACCACAAAAGTTGCTTAAATCATACAAATAATAATGCACCCCAACAACTCCCACCAAAATTTAAGCGAATACTCTCTCTAAAAAAAATAAATAAATAACCCTAATTACAAAACAATTTATATTTTGGGTCAAGATACAAAAGAAAGAAAACAAATATCCAAGTAATCCCACAAAGACATAACCAGAACCTTATAAGTTTTAGTCAAATTGAGTTGACAACCTGCCTTTGCCCCATAAAAGTCCAATGCCCACTCGGTTCTCAATCGTTTCAAATTTAACGCACCCGTAATAGCAATGAGATTAAGCCATTGAAGAACCTTATAGAAAAACCTTCAGTAATTTCACGTTTTTCTTCATTATTTATATTGTTGAGACAATATACAAATAATTTGACCATAACCAATCAAGCTGTCGGAGTCACATGAAAGATATTTAGGAGTTTGATACTAGCATAAAGCTTGTTGGTCCATCTCCGGCTTGGTGATTAACAAACATTTTCAGCTTGGTAGGAAAAACTACAATATTGCTAATTATATCTTCCCATTCAAGTACCTCAACAAGATCTTTTGATAAATTAGATGATATTTTATTATTTTTTTCAATCAATGATTCTAATTTGATATGTCTCGTATCTCAAAGTCATATAACATTTAAATGTACTGAAATAAAGTTTTATTCAAAAACTACAGTTTCTTTTTTTCTAAGAAACAACAAAATTATATTCATCAAGAAGTAAAAGAAATGGAAAGCAAGAAATTGCACTCATAAATTAATACAAGATATACTAAGAAACATCCTAAGTTGATATTTCTAATATTTATAAAAGATAGACTAAAAGACATTAACAAAATTGAAGCTTGCAAAGAAACTGGTTCTTTTTGAGCTTCAAAAGAGCTGATGTCCTAAATAAGGCATTTACTTTTTTATTGTTAACATTAAGGCTTAAAACTATAGAAATATATTCCTTTCATTCATTATTTACGATTTTTTTCCCCTAAGAAACAAGGAAACTGTATAAATGAAGAAAAATTAACAAAATACATACAAGAAGTATTATTATTATGAAAATAATGGAAAATTAGTTTCCAAGGAAAAATTCACTTTTTTCTGCAAAAAAAAAAAGGTATTATTTTGAGGTGTCCAGGCGCAATAAATTTCAAATCTTCCATATCTCAAATTCAAATTATATTTCCATTTGTCTCCTCTGTTTTCGTGTCTCTTCATTCCTATACTGATAATGCATCCCAATTCCAGAGGGAATCCCAATTTTGACATTTTCATACAATGTTCAACTACAGAGAGCTATATAATGCATGAAATTTAACATAACGAACACAGCAAAAACTTTAAGAAGTGATTTAATACCATAAAAATTAACCTAAAAGAGCCATTTAAATCATTTCCATAACCCTATTAATTTCCATACAAAGGATAGCATGTCATAAATTGAATATAAGAAAAAGTGTAGTAACCTTTTTTAGTATGTCTGGATCATCAGTCCTAGCCTTCTTTTCATATCCTGGTGGCGGAAATGGAAAGCAACGCGACATTGCATAGAATCCCAGCACACGAAACAAGAATATCTTCCACAAACAAAAATGCTTGAATTATTTTCCAGTAGCACTGTTCCGAAGGAACGGACCAGTAACTATGCTCTTGTCCATGCACCATGTCCCCGCAATCATTTCCAGCTTCAATAATCCTCCATGAGTTCTCAGTCACACCAGCTACAAATATCAAATCTCACGACCCTTTAACCTCTCGGCTCCAAATTTAAACACAACTCAAGCAGATTTCACTAAGATGTAAGTTCAAAAATTAAATGCCCTTGACTACACCCACTTAATCAAGCCTACAACTAAAATGACAGTCCAGTAGTTCAAGAATGAACAGCTAAAACAATAGCTCAGAAGTTGCTCCTCGGTCAAGAAATATGCTCCAACTATGTTAATCCAAATGGTTTCTTGAGAAATAAAAAGAGTCGACTACAATTTAATCTTCTTTGTTGCCTTCTGGGCCAATAAAGAACCATCACCTCCTCCCTATACCCAAACGCTAATACCAGAATCATCCCCTAATGAAGATCAGCACACACAAACACACACACACACACACACACACACACACACACACACACACACAAAAAAGCCAAAACCCAGATACCCTTTTCCTTCAGACAAGTAAATTTTCCCAAGTCTTGACCGCTGTCTACACAACAATTCTATATATGCAATCCTCTTCCATGAGAAAAGCAGCAATATTCAATCACTAGCATTTTATGCAGCTTCAGAGCTCAAAAAATCAACTCCAAAACAGTCAAATCCACTACACCAACCCTTCCAAAGATCCCAACTCATGACCATTCTCTCTGATCCCAAGCATAATCTGTATAATGATCAAGCCCCAATTAGTCCCAAATTCGCCAAATTGATGAAGTCCCTGATTACGATCCAATGAAACCCTAGAACATTCACCAACGGAAACTTGCTAAGCACATATCCAGCCGCCAATTAAAAAAGGAACCAAAAAAAAAAGTATTTTTCAGTCCAAAAATAACAGTGAAAATCACTCAAATTCATCCAAAAAAAAAAACAAAAAGATAACATAAAAACAAATAACACCTTTTTCATTACCTAAGATTAAATGGGTATCGATCAATAGCTCCAAAAAAGTTCGATTCAAAGCGGTGATTGAGAAAAGAAAAACTCAGAAAGATCAAGAAATTAAAGTGAATAAACAGAGAGGAAAAAGCTGTGGAAGGACTGCAAAGTGAGATTACCTTGTCCGCTACAAAGAGTGCATTTGTAGAAGGACAAGATCTCTCAAATACAAAGAAATGGAAGATGATGAAAGTGAGTTTGATTGTCTATAGATTTATAGTGTTCCTTGTAATTGTATTTTGCTTCGCTGTGCTGTGTTCCCCTTCGTGTTCGTTTTTTGTTTGTGTTTTTGTTTCAGAGAGAAGGAGAGCTTGTAAGTGGGTTTCTTTTATGTTCGGAAGTTGCACGCGAGATTGAAAAACCAAACTTAGTGAGTGAAGCCAAGCCCCAAATAAATGGAACAACCAAAAACTCTCATTAAACCCCTCAGATTTTAGGAAATTCATCCTCGGCCATTTAATTTCTGCACTATGTCAGAGCCTAGAGCTATAGAGGAAAACTTACATAAACACCCCATGAGATTGGCCAAGTAACTCTCAGTTTTTGGCAAAAATTCAACATCCAGAAATTAATGAAACCCCTCAGGTTTTGGTAAAACCCCACTGGTCCACACAATTTCTGTAGAGGAAAATTTTTTAGACACCTTATAAGATAGGCTAAGTAACATTATGTCTCCTAATTTAGACCTTCGTTAGAAAAAATAAACGACATAAAGGTATTATGTACATTTCAATATGTGAATTATAAATTAAAATCAAATAATTGTAAAATGTATATAGTGTCTTTACAAGAGTTTTCTTTTTCTGCAAAAATATAAATTTGGGGCGTTTATGTTATTATCTGAATGATGGGATGCTTTGTTTTACTAAACCAATCTCACGGAGTTATCTAGGATCGTTTTTCTTTGAGCAATTTAGACCAGACTAATTTATAATCAGATTAAGAGATATTTAGGGTTCGTTTGTTTGAGCTTATTCGAGTAGAGCTTGTAAAACTAGAGTTTATTAGATTAGAGGGCGTAAAAAAATATTTTATTGAAAGTAATTAGTTGTTTAGTTAGATATCTATATGAATAGTTCTAATATTAAATTACCAAAAAATTGTTATAAAATAAAATTAAATAAGGATCTCTTTGATTTTTCTTTTTTAAAAAACACTTATTAGAACAGCTTTAATTTTGAGCTTCTTCTAATAGACTTAAAAGGATTAATTTAATTATTTAGAAGCTCTTTTTAAATGACAACCAAACAATACCAAAAAAAAAAAAGAGTTTTTAATATTAAAAAAAGAACTATTTTCGCCTATAAATAAACTGAACAAAACTTATTTATGAGATTTATTAAACTAATTAACTTAGATTCAGAAGTGTCAATACTTTCTTGGGTTCTTGTATTTTGATAGAAACTAATTAATACCCAGAAACTTGAAACCCATAAATCTAAATTATTGATATTAAATTATATTGATTAAAATATAAGTTCAGAAATCTCTTGCTCTAGTTAACTGAGGCGTTGGTAGAATTTCCCTCTTTTAAAGTTGGATAAAGTTTTACATATGGTCCCGCAGTTGGTCGATAAACGTTAACTTCAAACGAATTTGAATAAAACAGCCAACTGACACTATTTTGGTCCAAGTACAAGAACTATGACATTATTGAAGAAAATGTTAGATTCAAATACGAAAAACTAACCTCAAGCCATAGCAAGAACAAGAATTGAAGAAGAAAGAACAATAGAGATTAAAGCCTTCTAACCATTGAACAAAAGCACCACAGTGGAATAGGTTGAACTAGCAAATATTTGGGTTACGGACTCCCTCCTCTCACTCCTATATATAAGTATATGGAGTAATCTATGAAAAGTTAAAAGTCACCTCTCCATTAAAGGTATAATTCATGGAAATCAATAAGTGTCCTTAATTGAATCAAATAAATAAATTAGTGGAGAATTAAGACACACTTAATAGAGAAAAAATTAGGAGCACTTTAACATTAAATTAAATTCATCATAACTTATGAATTAATTTAATATTCTCCCACTTGATCCGTATATTTTCTCGTAACTTATGAATTAATTTAACATTTTACAAACATGCATGCATCACACAATCACTTACAACATCCCTAGTCATACTCTACCTCTCGTACATGCTAATACTACTATCATACGCTTACCAATCTCAATCATAACAGCCGCCATACGTGCGACTTATCCACTGCATTCACATCAGAAGTTCCGAACGATCACTAGCATCTCATAATGCTTACCCACTAACCAATCCGTGTACCAACGGATTACCATCTATCAGCAAGTCAGTCCTCACATCACTCGGATTCCTGCGCACAAGCAAGACTATCCTGTGGAATATGGATCCCTGCGCACCAGGCAAGACAATCCACGACTGACCGGTCCCTGCGCACAAGGCTAGGCGACCCATGTCTGATGGTCCCTGCTCACCAGGCTAGGTGACCCATATCACTATTAGATCCTTGCGCACCAGGCAGGACGATCTGATATCAATCACGTGTCCTCCCCACGGACTTCCGTACACTCAGACAGGACGATCCGGGGTCCATCCACGTGATCCCTATTCACGTCAAACCTCACATGCACGTCCATTATCGCACACGTGCACCTACGTTTCCATTGCTGTACCACAATCTCACTATTACGCGTCTGTAACCCATACCGAGCTCACCCCGACTATTCAACCATGAACATGTCATCCGATCCCATGACTGTTCATTGATCACCACTAGCCTATACGTTTTCACTCACGTACGGCTCCTCATGACTCATCTATCTCTTCACTTACGCGGTCCACATATCTCATACTCTATCACGGGTGTTAGCATACCGCCCGTATCTCGTAAGTCCCATTACTTATGAATATGTTCCCAAATACCTCTCGGGTCTCCACTATCTTGTAATGCACGAGTACTGTATACCCGTGTCCTAAGCATCTCACTCATACATATGACCGTACGTCGTGTCTCACTTGTTCCGTAATTCATAGTTACGCGTAACGTCCATTCTATACCGTACCGTCACTCGCGTAACGCCCATACTCTAGTTGTACCCTCACGTATTACCATACGTGATACTCATAGCCCCTAATCCATATCGGGTCCATTCTGATCTCACAATCTTACACGTTCTGTTCGGTCTCCCTAACTAACCGTATCTTTCCGTGATTCCGTACCTACGTCCGTAACGTCCCGGTCTATCTATCATCTAATGTCCTAATCGTCAATCATACACTTTCTATTCCCTAAGCCATACAACAATGTAAATCACATGCATTCAAAACGGAATAGAAATGTATAATTAGAAACCTCTACCTCGATATCCGAACCGAAGCTCCCAGACCTCCCTATCTCTCTTTTCCTCATCCGTATCGCAAATCCATGCGTCCAGGTGATTCCGTATCCAATCATGCAAAACCGGGAACCGGGGGTTAAACGGATATTTTACACATCGGGGGTGTTACCATAAATCTATAAAACGGGCACTAAAGACGAAAAATCCGTGAACCCGAGAAAATTATATTTTAGTCCCATTTCCCAAAAACTTCCGAAAACCCCTAAACACTCATATACACGACGTCATTACGTCCGTGTCATCCCGTATACGTCCCAAATACGTCACACTATGATTTCTAACTTTGAACTCTTTCACTAACACCCCTGAATCACTGTTCTCGAAAATCCGGGTTGTTACAAGTCTTGTTTGTGTAAAACAAAAGAAATAAAAAAACATTTAAATAACATTATACGATTAGACACTAACAGGAACGAGTCGACTGAGGACTTCTTGTGCGAGGGCAGAGAAATAATGAGTCAAGAGATCACTTTTTAACTCTGTTCTCGAATTCACTGATGACAGTTATTTTTTTGAACAAGATATATTCATAATATATATTGTAAATATAAAATTTCCCATGTCATATAGGTAATACCCCGGGTGCACCAGTCCCCACTTGACCATCGCCCGAAAGTCCAGACTAAATATTATTCCAATGTGATACTTTCCGCTTATAATATATATAAAAAAATTATTCATTATTGATTCCATATATATATATATATATATATAAAGATTCCATTTTCCTTGGACTTCTTTAATAAAATAATTCATCACATTCAATACTATCCTTTTCGCAGTCCAAATTCAATTGTAGTGGTTGTAGTTGTTTACTTAGGTGGTCAGGAAAACACGACAAAAGATTCGAAATTAATTTATTGCAATAAGAAGCAGGTGGTTGTAGTTTGTTTACTTAGGCAGTCACAAAAGCTTCAACATTATTGTAAAAAGAAGCTTTTTGCTTCGTTTAAAGTTGAAAGCCTGTTGTTTCCTTTTCCACTTTTTTTTAATTACAAGAATTCCAATCGTCTCCTCGGATTTTCAGTTCACTCTTTCTCAATATTGATCAGTTAGTTAAATCTCAGGTAAAAGTTTGTTTTCTATTTGTTCGATTTCCCAATTATTTATTATTTTTAGACATTATTTTCCTTTTAGTAACTTATGATCAAGCCTTGTTGCTATAATAATATTTGGTTTATATATACAAATTGATAACAATTTCTCTGTTTTTTATTTAGAAATGGAAGAACGAAAGTGGGAGGATCTGGAGTTGGATTGTTTGGTGAATGTGCTTGGAAGAGTTGGTATGGAGTCGCTACTGGTAGATGTTCCTTTCGTATGCAAGTCATGGCACAAAGCAAGCCTTAATCCTTTGTCTTGGGAACGTCTTGATTTTCCCAGTTTTGCAAACTATCTGTTCAGTGATTCCTTCACAGATAGATTCATGCATCAATATGGAATCGAGAAATTATGTTACACGAAATTCATAAAATCCATAATTGATCGTAGCTGCGGAAATGCTGCTAGGCTTCTGCTCCCAAATGATTGTAGTGAAGAGGCATTGAATTACGCTGTAGAACAGTAAGGACTTCCAAAGAGCCTTAAATTATTTTTTGTTAAACTTTATTTTAACTAGTTTAATTTATCACTTGAATTATTTACGTCTACAATCTTTATGTGAATTATATATGTACCACGTTTTCCCAATTAGGTTAATTTCTTCATTTACCTAAATCTCTCTTTTTTAGTACTAAAGCATTTTTTGCTTCTTGTATTCAACAGAAAGAAAAATTTATAAACATTAATTCGATTATGTTGCAAGATAATTGATAGAACTGATGAACAGCATCATTAATTGTTGATTTTCAGGTGTCCAGCCTTGAAGATTTTGGGGCTGCCCCCTGATCCTAGCTTTAAGCGGTCCTCGATCATTCCTCTGATAGGGAAGTGGAAGAATTTGGAAGGATTATTCATTGGAAATTCCATTAATTTGATAGAAATCCTTGCCCAAATCAGCCTCAATTGCAAGAACTTTTATGGGTTACGTGCTCTAAATCATGTTCGCATTGGAGAGGAGGAGGCAACAGCCATTGTCTCTTCACTTCCAAAGATTAAGTACCTGCATCTGAAGAGGGCTTACATTGATCAGAAGAGTCTCGTTACCATATTGCAAGGATGCAAAGAACTTGTATATTTAAATGTCAGCGATTGTGTAGGTTTCGAAGCTGATGACGCGGAGATATTGGAGCTTGCTTCCCATGTTGGCAGATTCAGCTGTGAAGGTTCAAGACTCTTTGACTTCGATGACTTCGATGATGGGGCAATCGAACATGATGATGTTGTTTACGATGGTTACTATTCTGATTAAATTAAGGTGATCAGCCTATTATGTATTATTATGATAATTAGGAGGCAAATATTAGACCTCGATCCTTGATATGGGATGGGCGTGCTTTAGTACCACAGCGTTGAAGTATTATATATAGCTCTGATTCAGCTCGTGTGGTTTGAGTGCAAATTTGTTGCTATATTGTGTTCAATTGAATCGAATATAATATGATTTATGATTACGTTCGAGGGTAACAAGCAAATTCAACTATTAGAACTACATATCATGTGGGTAGTGTGATGATATAGCGAATGATGTAGTATCTTTAAATTAATATCGCATCATTTGAGATGTATGATATAGGATAAAATTTTGGTTATATAGTATTACTCTATATATTTTGTGCTGTGAGAAGAGACTATATAGCATTTAATAAAATTGATATTTAAAATAGGTAGTTTTAACACGTGCTCAAAGACACATTTTAAGATCAAAAAATTTACGTATTTAAATTATGACACTCATTGAAACAACTTAAAAAATTATTTTTTTCATTACAAAACTCATTAAATTTCGTGAAGTAATTTATTTAATATAATTTTTAAGATATATTAATGATTATTTTAATGAGATTATATGATTTTTTAAGTCTTAACATTTGCACTTATAACCATGTTAAGGCCATCCTTTTTAAATTGTTTTGTTGTCTAAAAGTCATTAATATATGTTTAGTAAACTTGATTTTCAAAATCCAATTCTGAATAAAAAAATACTAAATAGTAAAATAATATAATTTTATAAAAATAATTGAAATAAACTAAATATTTTTATTGATTTTAATAAAAATTAATTTAAAACGAAAAATAAAAAATTGTTGCCTGACGAG
>JANKKB010029844.1:0-32901 GCA_026225775.1 Bursera palmeri | reverse complement strand
GTTACCTTGTGTTTTTTAATCAGATCATAGATCGTTGATGCATCGAATTTACGTAGACAAACGTTTGTCCCACCAAATGCAGCCATGCCCCAAGTGTAGCCCCACCCATTTGCATGAAATTAACATGGGTAAGGTCCACAAATACACCGGCTGATTTGGAACGTTCCAATCAATCAAAGCGTTAACGGTGTGGATGAAGATCCCCCTGTGGCTATGGACCACCCCTTTGGGTGACGATGTAGTACCTGAAGTGTAGTTCAACACCATCGGATCCCACTCACTCTTAGGCCGAATCCATTTGAACTTGCGGTCACCTTCTTCTATTATTCCCTCATACGTGTCAATAAAGTCAACGGTCGGAGTCCTTGACTCAGCGTCGTCATCAACAAGGACGAGTTGCGGGCTTTTGGTGTTACGTGGGAACAAAGAGAGAGCTTCAAGGACAAGAGAAGCCGACAGATGATCAACAAAAACGATCTTCGATTCGCTGTGGAGAAGGAGTACGGATAGAGTGTGCGCATCAAGGCGTGTGTTGATGTTATTAAGGATTGCACCGGACATGGGAACAGCAAACTGAAGCTCTTACATGGAAGGAACGTTGGGAGCCAGTACGGAAACAACGTGGCCTCGCTCGACGCCCATGGACGTCAGTGAAGAAGCAACCTGGAGACATCGACGGTGGGTCTGTGACCAATTGTAGGTAGTGTCTTTATACACAATGGAAGGGCAGTCAGTGTACGCAGTGGCAGCTCTTTCCAAGAAGCCTAATGTAGTCAGAGGAGATGAATTTACAGGGTTTGGCAAGAGAAGCTCCATTATGTCAAAGAGAAGTTTGTGATTAATTTGATTATTTCAGTGGCTTCTCAAGATTATTTATAGCAGCCAAATATGTGTACATTATTAACTCCATTGCGTGCTGAATTTTTTATTATGCAAACTTCTGGCAGGGAAATAATTGACTTTAGCTGGAATCGTTAGTGGTCCAATCTGCCTCAATTAATCAATTTGGCGGAGAGAAGCTCCACCGATTATATTTATAATGAGAAGAAATTTCTTTAAAAAAATTTCAATCGGTTTGAATATCTTCTTGTTTCTCTGAACCCATACAATATGTAACTTAAATGTGATTTTTCATGCATTTGTTGATTTCTTTTTGTTTTTTATTTTTTTTTCCTTCTTTCATGGCATAATACATATGCTAATATCGCGTTTAATTTACATATCAAGGAACCCAAAAGAAGACTTCCAAGGCATGGTACCAAAGGAAACCCATTTTTTCTTTTGTTTTAGTGTTTAAAGGAAACCCATTGTTAACATGTTGATTATTTTATCATTTTTCTCTCCTATCGTCCTCATGATTTTAAAAAACAATCAGATATGCTATTGACCGACAGAATTCGCCAGTCAAAACTGGTTTCACTTTTCCCCTATTAGTAGTGAATAAATTTTTTAAAAGAAAATGGTTATAAATAAATTGACAAATCAAATGCCGTGTATTAATATATGTAATGTAACTCTACCGTCAAGCTTATAGATTAACCAACAATGGGATTGCTTTTCTTTCCTCCTCTAGCTCCATGTCCACACTTCTTTTACAGCAACGTTTTTTTTTTTTTTTTTTTTAATAAAACTTGAAAGCCTTCGAAGTATTTTTAATGAACCTTGAAAGTCCTTCAAAATCATAACAAATAGTAAAAGAGAAACTATAAAGTTTATTATTTATATCTTCTATTAAAAAATCTATAAAAGTCTCTCATATAAAAAATCTATAAAAGTTATTAATTTTTTTAATATCCCATAACTTTCATATACTTTTAAAATATATCGATTGAATACCTCAAAACTTTTATAGATTTTTCATTTTTAAAAAGTTTATATTGAATATATCATGACTTTTATAGACTATTTAAAATTAAGTAATTACATTGACCACCCCAACCTTCTTCTTTTTTCACTCATATAGAACTTTTGCCCTTTTTGTCTTTTATCGTCTTTAAGTTTTGAAAAAAATATATTCTCAAGTCTTCCAGTCAAAAATTATGTTAATTAACATCTATTAACCTCTATATTTCAATAAATTTACTATTTTACCGTTATTAACACATATAAAAAAATGACTTAATTTTTAAAGGATAATATTAAATTAAATGATCAAATTACCTTTAACACATATTAAAATTAATTTTTATGGACAATATTAACATATATTGGTATTTATTTCAAGGGTAATTTGGTCATTTAACTTAATAGTGTACTTGAAAAATTAGTTATTTTTTATATATATTAGTAAGGGTAAAATAGTAAATTTACTAGAATATGAAGGTTAATAGATGTTAACTAATAGAATTTTTAACTGGACTTAAGATGAAAGAATATAAAAATTGTAAAAATCTCATACGAGTGAAAAAAAAAAAAAGGAAAATATGGTGATAATCAATGATAATTACTCATTTAAAATTCTATAAAAATTTTAATTAAATAGGCATAAACTTTTTAATTCTATAAAAATCTTAATTTAAAAGTCGATAAAATCTTTATCGGATATACCATCCATTTTCCTAAAATTTATCCCATCCTTTTTAAGTTTCTTGGAAATCCATTTTCCTAGAATTTCTACAACTCAATAATACTGCATTTCACCTCCAACAACACCCCCCGCAAGAGATCCCACAACAACCATTTTACTTCAGTATCATCGCTCTTCACATCACAAAATCCAAGTTACAGCCACAACCACTAGCAATTGTTTGCAGCTTGCTTGGCCAAGAAAAGCACATGCAGTAAATGCACAAACAATCCCAGTATGATTAGGCGACAGCCGATAAATCTGCATCTCAATAAAAACTTCCAAATCTTCTTTAAAACACCCAACTTGCACATGCCCAGTAATCATCACGCTCCAACAAGCCAAATTTTTCTGCGGCATGTTATCGAACAGTTGTCTCGCTATCAAACTCTGATTTTTCTAAGATTTTTTTGTAAAGGGTTTGTTTATTTTTACGAGGATTTCTTTGGTTTAGTTTTATGGATTGTGAGATTTCTTGAAGGTTGTGGACGAAGAGGATATTATGACTATAAGGAAGATGTACAGTTTGTGGATGGAGGTCGTCGGTGGTGCGGCTCTTGGTTTACCAAATAACGTTAAATGATGAAGAGGATATGATTCTAAGAAAAAAATCATGTTGAAAGGATATAACATTAAATGCTATGCCTAGAATTCAGTCATGAATTAATATATTATTTAACTAATTTATTGAAAATGATGAGAATATATATATATATATATATTAACATTAATATACTCTTGCATAATCTGCTCAAGAGGGTCTTGTACCATGGACATGCCATTGGCACAAAAAGAATTTGCGGTGAGTTTCCTGGTTGGTGACAAGATGGAGATTTTCCGGCCCTTTGATGATTCAACTGATTTGAGAGCTTGAATATTGGTTCTGGAGTGATTTGGTGAAGACTGGCACGTTGTGGGGTGGTGATTATTGTGGCTTTTACACCTCTCTTGTAGAGAAGAGTTTTGCCATGTCTAAGGTTGGTAATAGGTGGCCTTGAGCTATGCGAGGGAAGAACAGGATGTGAACTTGATCAGATGCAGTAGCCTTGCTGGAGACACAGAAGAGCATAAAAGAGAAACCACGTTGATTGATTGATTGATTTAGTTCAAGAAAAGATGTAAAGAAACAAAGACTTCTCGCAGATTGATCTCTACAGGGTTAAGAAATAATAATAATAATTTAATAAGAAAATATTTATTATTACCTGCCGGGTTACAACTTTTTTTTCTCTTTTTAGTCGTTTTGAGAAAGGATTAGATAAAATGTGATTTCTTATTATTTTCCATTGAATTTAATGTTAATTTTGATATTAATAATTCACTAACGTTATGAGATTGAATTCATAACTCCTATCTCTAATCGTAGCTTGGACCCTCGACAAATTTTATATATTACAAATTGATTGCAATTTTCTGTTTTGTGATATCAGTGAGGCAACTGTGGTCAAACGGACTATGTGGCCTCAATGATTCAGTCCGCAATCAATCTATAGCTTGAATCGATTAGATTCACTTAGAATGTACATGATGAACAACTGAACTGAAAAGAAAAAATTGTTTAAATGAACTGGTTAGAAAGTTAGGAATTTATAGCACATTCTAATGAGTATGAATAAGAGAACCCAGATGCTGCACCTGCCCTTTGATGCACTTCCGATCTTCTTTCTGGGATGCGAAATAGCAACTTGTTATCGGGGCTATGGAAGTTCAAAAGTGACTTAGCAGAGTTGGCTTACATTCACGAGATAAGTTTCATCTCAAGTTTCATAGTGGAAGTCCTGAAAAGCTCTTCGACGAAAATCAACAACTTAGACGACACATAATGTCCCTGCAATGCATAACTTTTTTAACGTCATTATTCTACTCAAACCTTGTCCGTGTTCTGCAACATCATGGAGAGATACTTGATTTGAAGCACGCCACTTCTCTGCTTATCAAGAGACATATAACTTGATGCATGACAAAGACAAAGGGCAAGAATAATTTTTCTTCAATGAAGCAGGTTTGCAGTAAGAATCCAGTATTAAGAGTACATAATACCATCATACAGAGAAAATATCCTTCACTTTCATTGTAATATTGTTGGTCACAGCTTTCTTAATTTTACAACACAACTGAGCTGAGAAACACTAGCTCCTGCTACCCTCTCCAAAAATATGTACCACATAGTACAAAATGCTAAAATATAGAGCACTCGCTGTTAAATGGATCATTTCCATCAATCAATCCAGTGGCTCCCTGATCCTTCACTTTAGCAGGGACCAAACTGTAAGTTGCTTCTAACACACTCCCCACCAGTAATATACAGCCTCCATAGTCATGTCTTACGCAGAGTTATGTATCAAAAGTCAGCAAAATCTAACACAGTTAACCTACCAAAATATTAGTTCTTCCCAAACAATGTGGCAAAAATGAAATTCCTTGCATCAGAGGACATCGTACAGAATCAAAATAATTTGACAATAGCTATGAAATTTTAGATCTTCTTCCCTCTTTAAAATTTCATGTTCACTTCAACTCTTCATCTTAATTGCAGCTAAATTCTCTTGAAAATTTAAGGTATTAGCTGCATTTAAAAGCATGTCCATTCCACCTCTATCTCCATCTGATTCCTCTTCACCTTTCTCGTTCAATTCCTTTTCAAAGCTTTCATAAGGCTTGATACTCTCATTACCTTTCCTTCTCTGCTTATTTTCAGATGCCTTTATACCCCCATCACCTTTCTTTTTCTGTTTATTTTCATATGCCTTCTTTACCCTACGTATTTCTCGAATCCCAGCATCACATTTTCTGCAATACCATCTACCCCTAGGAATTACTGTGCGTGGCGGCTCCATGCAATAGATGTGGAATGCCTGATCACAGCTATCACATAGAACAATATCATTATCATCTTTATCAGTAAGGCAGCCTCTACATAGACAAGAAGGACATAACCAATGATGACCATACAATTTTAACTGCTTAGGTGTTAAACACCTCACATGAAAAGATTTGTTGGGGCAGAAGGGGTGGCCACATAATTTGAACTCATCACAACTGGTTACCTTAATTCCACAAATTATACAGGGGTAAAGCAGTTGTTTGCTACCTTCAGACACTTGGTCTTTATCTGTACTACTGTTTGCGTTCCCTTCAAATTCAAGGAATGTTTCTTCATTTGTTGGACTAATCTCCTCACCAACTTGATTAGTGTGGTTCCTGGGGGCATTCAGCCTCTCACACACCACACAGTTCTCATGGGGTGATCCAATACCATTTGCAGTGCACCTAGAACAGTACCAACTTCTAGGAGGGATTTCTTTGACTGCGGGCTCAATACAGGACACATGGTACATTTCCTCGCATGAATCACACACTAAACAATCCTTCCCATCAGCCTTTTCCTCACACTGCTTGCAAGAACTAACCTTGTTCACACCATATGCTTCTGTTTGCTCCAGTTTAGCATCAGAGTCTGGCTCCTGAGTAAATAACTGTTGTGCGGGAAATTAGTTCGAATATTTCTCAGGTCCAAGATTACATTTACTATATATTAAAATGAAACAAAAAGAAAGGCCAAACCATGGAATACAAATTTCAAAATTCTCCAATTTAATGATTCTACATTTTGTTGTAATACTCTACAAAATAACTTTTTTATAAATATCTAACTCTAAATTTCATTGCGAACACTGCAAATGAATCTTTTTACATAGGCTAAGTTCTTCTGACTTGGATTTCATATACTCTTGAATAACTTCTTTTTTCTTTTATTTTCTTTTCTTCTTTTATTTTCTATTTTTTATGCGGCCTAAGAGATGGTAAAATTTGCATACAGCATTGAATACTTTGACAAATGCAAGTCCTAGAAGAGTGATATAGTCAGTTGAAACAAAAAGGAAAAAAAAAAAAAAAGAGGACAAGATAAAACAATAATTCAAAAAAAAAGGTTGCCACCTTCATGATTGCAACCAATCAAATCCCAGTGGAATCTTTAAGCAATGAACAAATAATATAAAAGATAAAATGGGCCACCGATATTCCCATCTATCTCAGATTTAAAAGGACTTTGTTGGTAGGAGTTGTTCAATGGCTGAAAATGAAGAGAAAGTAGTTCTTTTATTAAAAACAGGTAACTGTTAACATTATTAAGAAACACTTAAAATTTAACCCAATAATATACTAACAATCTAATAATATATCGGCAATAACATACACATCTATCTGCATTCCTAGTATTAACAATGCAATTAAGAGCGAAGCATACTAACAAGCACCTAGAAAATTTACCTCATGTTTTTCTTCATTGAAGGTGCGGCGTACAAATCCCCCAATCTGGAAAGAAAACTAAAATTTTTAGTTGAGACAAGAGGGCTACAAACTGTGCATTCTAGATTTTAAAAGCAAAGACAGGAATTTATTTAGCATGAAACTGAAAGTATGCAACATGGTAGTCATACATGCTCATTGCAGGAATTCCTTGACAATTCTGCAAGGCTCTTTGCCAGAGAAATCATTTCAGCACCAATCTCTTGAAGCTTTCCCCAAACCTAGATATTTTTTCAAAGTTTAGATATAGAAGAGGACGTAAAAGTCCCTGAAATGCCTGGAAAATCTTCTCAGCTAGAAAAGGAAAATTGCATTAAGTGAAAAGGTTATTTTATAAATCAATTGTGGAATAGTTAATAGATCATTTTTTATGAGACTAACAGATGTAGATAGAAACACAATTTATATTTTGAATTAGCTTTATTACAGATACATGAAAATTACATGTCATTCGGCATTTCATATTTCCAAAACTAGTAGACAGAATATAAGTGCACTCTATTACATTTAATCTTTTCCGTTAATTAGGGATAAAATAAGATATATTGAAAATTGTAGTATGATAGAAACAGAGAATGAAGGTAGAATGTCACAGCAACACAAGTATATATATATATATATATCAGACAGTCAAATTCAAGCATTAAGAAAAGATGTGGAAAAGGATTAATATATTTGATTTAAATTGAGATGAACAACCATATGCATTAACCTATTTTCATGAATCGGAAAAACTGCATGAAAGAAGAGATATATTTTTCTACATTAATGACTATGTACATATATTCAACAAGAAAGATGAAGAATCACTAGCATTTAGCAATTGGAGCTCCATGCCCCAGATTATGTATAAAGCTTGAACACATCCTCTTCTTTTTGTTTTCTCCTTTTTTTTTTTTTTTTTCCTACGTAGGAAACTGAAATTGCTATAAGATTTTCAAAAAGTGGACAGAGGTAGTCCAAGGCTTGGGCACATGCTATTAGCAAGAAAAAGAACAATAATTCTCTAAATCTTTGAAATTTAAGGACATTGTAAAAGCATTAACATTGAAGAGATGCCTAATTCAAGCCACAGTAATTGAGAAGGAGGCCACAGATGAGGTGAGTAAAGGTTGTCAGAGAAATATGCTAAGCATTAGACCAGGAACATAGAGCATCATAGATAAAAGGCCTAAAGATAATATAATTAGTCAAGATTTTGGAACTTGACAAGAAAATATATATATATATATATATATTCTTAAACAGAAAGTTTACTTTGAAAATAAAAAATAATAAAAAAGAAAAAAGCCAGTGGGCTGAGCCTTTACTGTTCTCTATCACTAATATGACAGAAAATACAAATCCATGCATATGGCCATCCCTACAACACAGAAAAACCTTTAAAGTTTTGACACCACACAGTTTCAATACACCAGGAAAATATTCAGCAAACCAAAACACTTTTCCTTCCAAAATCAATTCGAGCAACAAATTCAAACAAAGCAAGCAAATAATAAAATATACATTTGACAAGGAAGTTTACGCATATTACCTGTTGAATATCCGCATCAAAGATCATAGGCGAACTTTCATAAATTTCCCCCTTCATCCTTGAGTTAATCATACTTAAGTCAAAAAATCCATCAACCTTAATGCCTTGGAAATTTTCAAAGATTAGCTTACAAAGTAAGCTGAACTTTTCAGAAATTATAATATCAAAAAAGGCACGCCGACACATATCAGTGATGATACAATGATTTGATTTGTTCAAAGGACCACCAGAGAAAACACCAACGTGACCTTTAGCAGAATATTGACTTCCATTAGGAATCCCAGTTGGTGAGTATTTTTCCCTATCTCGATCACGACTATCACATCCCTGAAAAAAAAAAAAAGGAGATGATGAAAATAGAATAGATAATAAGGCATCTAATATCATAAGAAAAAAGCAATTTCAGCGGCAGACCAAACCTTAATTGTTGTACAATCAAGTTCAGGATGAAATACAAGTGCTTCGCGAATACATCGTTGTATACCACCCTCATCATCATTTAATGACTGATACCACTGCGCCAGTACAACATTTCTCCCATGCTTCTGTGGAAAATCATATGAACCATACAAAAAACCATGACAGTGATCCCAGGAAGGCAAGCTTGTTTACATAATGCCTACAAGTACGTCACATAGTGGCTTAACAGCCAGAAGGAAACCAGGTTGGTTCCATAATAATGAGAAGGAACACGGAAAAACAATCACCACAAAAATATATTTCCACCAACTAAATCAAGACAGGTTATGTCCATTTCTCATGAAAAACTGCTATATAAACTTCTTCATAAATTCAGATTCAAATAGATTCCAAAGTTAAAGGGATGTATCATTGACACCCAAGACCTTCTACTACAACCAACACCATAGGCTACTGTAAGGTGCAAAAATAAACAATCCACAAGATAGAATCAGTAACCATGTACAGCCATCAGAATTTGTTTTGAACTCCAAAAAGAAGAAGATAAAATTGCCACTTGTTTTTTTAAATAACCATTAAAAAAACCAAAAGGATGAAATCTTCCTCAACTTTTTTTTAGATCACTAATAAATAGTAGAAAACCAGCCTAAGTATATGCTGCAGTATACACAAGTACCATAAATTTGCAAACAAATTGACAGCTTCATGCACTTTATACTTCATAAAAGCCCACACCACACCACTCTTTTCCAATGCAAGTTCTTAGGAGGTGGACCATCTATCAAAACTTATAAGAACTACATTACCAGCAATTTCACAAATCAATCAAATTGTACATTAATAAGCAGCATCTACCAAAAATAAGTAAATGCAAATGTGAAGAAAAGAGGAAAACATTAAGTTTGAATGGCCTTTGGCCCAAGATCTGAAAACTCCTGCTCACTGATTAGCAAATTGTTTATTTAATGACCCAGAGTTCTACAGGTGTGGATATTAAAATTATCTTCAAAGTTGCAACTAAGCAGTAAAGGTAACACAGAGAATACCCTTTGTATTGATACAATGCATAGTGATTCTAGTTGTGGAAATAATATAATGGAATAAAAATTAACTGTATCAAAGAAAAATAAAGGAGTGGCCCTATTAAAATCTAATTCAAAAGTTCAAATTATGGCAAAGAAGTTGAAGTGTCCAGAAATCTTTATAATCAAATTTGGGCATAATATATTCAAGTTCTCCTTCACCAATGATTATCACCCCATCACTAAAGAAGTAGTTGTTAGCTTAGCCCCAATAGCAATGGCTCAAAACATACCATCATAATAATAATTGCCACATAACATAATTTAGAAATACATTAGGAATTTCAACAGATTTTCCAACACATACAGATTTTATTACTATCAATTATGTGAAAATAACAAACAGTAACTAATCATTAATAGAAATGCAATAACATGTAGACTAATATATGTCATTGCATAGCATCGAAAGGATTATATCAATACTAGTTGCATCCATAAAATATGTGTTTATATGTGCACGACATAAGGTGGGACAAGATTTATGCATGCCTCACTTCATAATCCTCCTATCCTGTTTAATTATTCATTTGAGTAGTCACTAGTTATACTGAACAAACTATTAAAGTTTACTCAACGGTCGAAAGTTCTTATCTTCTTAGCCAGAAACTTTATGTGTTTCAATTTATGTGAGGCAGTAAGGGATACTTTGGCATCAATTTCAGGTCATAACACTTATTCTGAAACCTTGAACCTCAAAATTTACTCAATTCCAAATCAACTATTACCAAGAACGGACAGTTAATTCTTGCATGCATAAACATATACATCAGGGGAGATTACCTTCTCTGCTAATTGACTCGCAGCTTCCAAAGAAGGTCTTTCATCCTCCAATCCTTTCCCTTCCGAACTTGACCTAGTGTGCTTCCGCCTCTTGTAAGTCCGAAAGCCCCCACTTGCAGCTGAGCTCCCATCACCAAAATCATGCTCCATTCCAACTCCGAACCCATTGGTCACCCTTTCCTTTTTTAACCACTCAGTATCCCCATTGCTTGTTCCATCTTCACCACCCATCTCTAGAAAAAAAATATTAAAACATTAAACCTTCTGAACTTATGACCATGAAATTAGGGTTTCACTATGGCACCAACATTCAAAGATTCAATTTTTTACAAAAACTGTTATAAAACCACTTAGCTAATGAAACCAAAATATAACACAATAAACTCAAACCCCTCATCCCCCTGTGATTTCCGAGAAAGCGTGAGAAATTAGAGGTCACATCCACATTCAAAATTCAGGGAAATCATTACATACCCACTACACAACATAGACTAAATTAACAAATAAGAAGAAAATTTAAGCTAATAGAGTCTTCAAATGAACAAAAAGCATATTCTATCCTAAACGAACACAAGAAATTGAACGAAGAAAACAAAAAATTAACTCAACATCTTCTGTAGTTCCAATCAATCGGGGAAACAAGAAAGGACAAATCTCAACTAACCTAAGCCAAGTACTCCAACCAAACCTCTGTAGAGTGCGAACACTTTCCTCTATTCCCAAAAATAAAATTCAAACGAAAATTCGAAACGGTGTTCGCAAGTGCTCGGACGTAAGTGTTTCTTTCACTCACATTAAACAGAGTTAACAAAACCGAGCAGAGCAAAGTATGAAACAAAAATTACGTAGAGAATTATAGAAGAAAGAAAGCGAAAAGCTACTTGCTTACTTACCAGAAGTAAAAAGTATGAATTTTTTCGAGCCCTAGAACTCGAAAGCGAAGAGTAGAGTTTTGTTTGTGTCAGAGATCTTTGGCTCTTCTTGCTTAAAGTCTTATCCGAGTATTTTAAATTTTTCAGAACACTGTTGTTGTTGGTTTTAACCCTCCCTTTATTGCGCTTTCAGGTTTTCGGGTCGGGTCTTGGGCTTCTTTCCCGGTTCTGAAGGGTGCCACCGGGTACCTCCGCAAAAGCCGGTGGGTGGATTACGACAGGTGTCAGTTAATGGTTGCGGAAGAGTTCACACGACGTATAATGGGAATGGACAACTGAAGTCCACCCGGTCAATTTTTTTTTTTTTAATCTTTTCATAAATTTCGTATTAGGCTACTTTTTCTTTGTTAAGAGATTAAAATAACAATTTAAATAAGATTTTCTCTTTAAATCAAATTTTTTTTATTATAGATTGAAGTGATATGAAGAATGCCAATAATAATAATAATATTGTGTAATTTTAATTATTAATTACATTTATTATTTTGAGTTTATTTTATACACATTTCAATAATTATTTATTTTTTAATCTAAATTATGTGAAAAAATTATTTAAAAAGTGTGTAAAGTTAAATCAAATAAACTAAATAAAAATAATCTGACCTTTTTTTTTAAACATGAATAAACCCCATAGGGAGACTTCAATTTGACGAAGAAAAAAGTAAGTTACATAGTAAAATCTAAAGAGACAATCTAATTAGCTTTGTTGGGATGGCTAAAGGTGAAGAAAATTTAAAAATGGTCAACTTTTAAAAAGTAAATAATTTATAAATTTTATAATTCTAACCATTAACCAAAAGTAATTTTAAATTAAAAAAACACACACACACACACAATTAGTTGCTAATTTCGGTAAATATAATTTTAAAAGATATTTATTTAGCGTATAAAAGGGTATTCGAACACACCTGAGTGAATTACGATTCACTGACACCCCACCAAACCAAACCACACGAAACGGAAGAAATGCGCGGACGGCGGTGCATCTCGTCCCGCCACACCGATACGTCGGAATCCGAGGCCGAGACCGAAATCTTATCCGAAACCATGCGTTGCATATCCTGCAGGGAGGAGTACGAGACACGTGACGCGGGCACGTGCAAGGAGTGCTACGAGGAGGCGAGCGAGACCGAGGAGGAGCTCAAGCGAGAGATCGAAGATCTTAAAGCTAAAGTCGAGTTTTTGAGGTTTTGGTCTCCACTTGATCACCACAGTAGGTCCCACACTGGCCCATGTTACACCGATGTCGTTTTGGTGGCCTCCTCTGAGGACGGCCCATCCGGCCTCGCCGTCCCGGTCCCGGCTCATAAAGCCGTTTTGGTGAGTGCCCACCTCCCGTTTGGCTTAATCACCTGTGCCCATAATTTTTTTTTAATTTTAAATTGTAGTGAATTTTGTTGCGGTGTAATTGAAGCTCTTATCGTAATTGTCGTTTTGAGTTGATGAAATGATGTTTATCTGAAAAGATGTAGAGGAAGAAATTTGGTGGTGTGAGGATGCATTTGCTATGAAGCTATTCTATTTAAATTGCGAAATAGACGCGTGCTTCGTTGCTCTGCTATGTGATTTGGATTGAAATGAAAGGCACATAATTCAGATTTGGGAATATCTTTTGTTTTTTTTTTTTTTTTTTGATTTTTTTTTAANTTTGGGAATATCTTTTGTTTTTTTTTTTTTTTTTTCATTTTATTTTAACTAATGTTTAAGATATTTTTGGTTGATTGTGGGTTTTTGGGGTGTCATACACGTAAATTTGGCAGAGCTTGAAGTTTCAAGTAGAGTGAATTTGCATGTCTGTTTGTGTGCAAAATTGAGAAATGTATACCGGTATGATTTGCGTCTTGCTATGGACTTGGTAGATGATGCATTCCTGCGATAGATTTTTTATATTATAATATCTTTGGAAAATATTGATATGTGATCAGGTGAGCCGCTCCCCGGTGTTTAAAGCCATGTTAGAGAATGAGATGGAAGAAAGTAGAAGTGGTACTATAAAGATTAGTGATGTATCTTATGATGCCCTTCGTGCATTTGTCAACTATTTATACACTGCTGAAGCACGCCTTGACGAGCAAATGGCCTGTGACCTCTTAGAATTGGCTGAAAAATACCATGTCAAGCATCTTAAAGCATACTGTGAGAAATTCCTGGTATCCAAATTGAATTGGGACAATTCAGTCATGAGCTATGCCTTTGCTCACCAGCACAATGCAAAGCTTTTGCTTGATGCATCTTTGTCATTGATCACAGACAACATGGACAAGCTTACCAAACGGGAGGAGTATGTGGAACTTGTTGAAAAGGACCCCCGCCTCGTGGTGGAAATCTATGAAGCTTACCTCTCCAAACAGGTCAATACTGCAGCCCATAAGGATTCTTCCATTAAGCAATGAGTGAGTATAGTTTTCTAGGTGTGCTGATCTGAAGCACGGCTTATTCTTCTTTTAGGATGGGATGAGTCGTTGATCAGTGCTCATTGTGTATCAAGTCTTTGGATGTAGATGAAATTTCCTTTTTACGGTTATTTGATGGTTCGAAAGTTTTTAGTGGTTTGTGTTGATACAAATGGTCATGTCAAAAGTTCTTCTATGTTTGTTCTAAAACCATAAGGAGATGAGATTTCATCTGAGATGGCAGCTGTTCGTAATAGAAATCGAATTTGTAACATGTTGATACTAATGTTGTCCCTTTTTTCTCTTCTGATTTTTCAATGATCTCCATAAAGAAAGCTTAAAAGCACCAAGATTCATCTAAATGTGAATAATAAAATATTGCCCAGTGCACATGTTGGAGACATTGAAACTACAGAATTAATATGCATGGATGACATGGAAGACAATTTTGATTTTATTGCTTGATCTTCCTGAGTTTGGGCTTGAACCATTGCAGAAAAGCACTCTGTATAGTGTTTACTTTTTGTCGTAGTTCTTCTGGGAGTAGTTACCAGGGAATTCCAGCTTGAACGGGGGACCTTCACAATTACCCGGATGCTGGAGTTGAGGCATCCATCCTATTGCAATTACTATTTCTTGCTCAACTATAACAGATAGTCCGATACTCCAACACTGAGGATCTTATATAAACTTGTCCATCAAGTCTGAGCATTCAATCCATCGACCATGATAACTGGAATATAAACATAGGCAATCAGCCAACCAAATTTACAGAAAAATAATTTTTCTACAGCAAAGATTCTGCTTTTCAAGCATAATTAAGACAAACAATAAAGATCACATATAGCTCTTCTGCTCAACAAATAAGAGACCTGCTGCATGCAATATTTTCTGGGTTAAATATCAAATGGCTCAAATCGGAAAAAGAAATACTTACAAAACATCCGCAGAGCTCAAGAAGTTAGCACAGAAATACGAATAAGATTCAAGGAAAAGAAAAAACACACACAAAATAGCTCATCATCATAGTATTCTGTAATTATTCAACATAAGAAACTGCAGGCTAAGTCAAATTTAAATCAGCATAGTGTCATGGGCTCAGAGAAAAAGAAGCCACCCTCCAGTTCTCTCCTCCAAATAAACTTACCTTGGACCTTTCTCATTCTTAATATATCCACTCCACTCAACCCCAGGAATATAACGAGGATCTTTTTAAGGTGGATGAAACCGCGACAGACCAAGCAACTGTAGCACTTCAACGGTGGCTGTGGCTTCAGAAAGGTTTTGTCAACTGGAACTCAAAAACCACTTTTGGCTTCCTTACGGTCCAGTGTCAACCATTACCGTCGGTATTGTTTTGGTATTGTATTTTCTTTGACGGTGGTTCACGCATCCTGCAGTAACCTTAACCAACGGCAAGGTAGCTTGACAAAAGCATTTAAACTTTCCTCGATTAATTTTCTAATTCCTCAATCGATCAAACCAAACCTCCAAAATCCGGAAAATGACGGGTTGCTTGTCTTGCGGTAACTGGATATATGACGGCTGGTACGCCTGCAGGCGGTGCTACGAGAACGCCCAGAAAACCGCCCAGGAGCTGAAGCCAGAAAACGAACATCTTAAAGACACAGTTGCCTTCTTAAGGTTTTCGTCTCCACTTGATCACCCGAGTAAATCAGACACCGGGCCAGGCCCAACCGATGTCGTTTTGGTAGCCACCGCGGAGAACGATGACGGGCAAACAGGGTCCGCCGTTACCATCCCGGCTCATAAAGCTGTTTTGGTGAGTACCCATCAACCCATTTGAGTGTACCTTGCTTTCTGATAATTTGTTTGAATTTATTTATATACACATGTGAGCAGATGAGCCGTTCCCCGGTTTTGAAAGCAATGCTGGAGAATGAGATGGAAGAAAAGCGGACTGGCACCATAAAGATCAGTGACGTATCACATGACGCCCTTTGTGCGTTTGTCAAATATTTGTACACCGCTGACGCATCCTTCGACGAGGAAATAGCCAGTGAGCTTCTAGAGATGGCCGAAAAATACCAGGTGAAGCATCTCAAAGCAGACTGCGAGAAGTTCCTGGTATCCAACTTGAACTGGGACAAGTCGGTCATAAGCTACGTATTCGCACACAAGCTCGGCGCAATGAAACTGCTCCAAGCAGCTTTATCATTGATCACGGACAACATGGGCAAGTTTATTCAACGGGAGGATTACAAAGAACTTGTTAAAAACGACCCCAAGCTCGTATTGGAAATCTACGAAGCTTATCTCTCAAAACAGGTCAAAACTGCCCCCCCTGCAGCCTCCACATTGATAGGTCCCGTACCCGGATTTATATGAAAATCGATGGTTACATTAGTTATAAACCTTCAAATATTTAATATAATATTCTCTTATCCTAATTCTTTCTCCAGTTATTAAATATTTTATCTCCTCTCCTAATTCTCTTTCATCTCATTTTTATTTTCATATTTTATTTAAAACAATATATTTATATAATCAAAAATTAAATTCTTAAATAGTTTTTCATAAAAAATTAACGATCACAATTATATTCTTTTATTTATAAATAATTCTTATAAAATTATTTATTTTTAACAACATTTTTTCAGACTAGTAAAATATTTTCCACGGAGGTCAATCATTTATTTGCTCTATTATATCCATGGAGGTCAGCCGCTATTTCAATTGAAAAAGTTTTCCATGTTCTGTTGAAAAGATATGGCCTGGAGGAAGAATGAACTTAATTTGAGGGTTAATTGATGATAGTCATCGCTAAGTCGCGGTTGATTGAGTTCACTGTACGTTGACAGGTGGTGATAGAACTCAATCCTAAATGAACAAATCCTCAACCAGATCGATCTGAAGATCTTGACATTGTACCTAGAAACCAAATATAAGAGCAAACCTTAGCAACAAAAATAAGGGGTTATTTCCTCTAATCCCCTGATTAAATTTTGAGAAAATATTTAACTTTATACTTTTATTAAACTAACATTTATCCTCCAAAAATTATCACTGTTTTCATAAAAACTAACGTTTAATCCCAAAAAATCTAGAGATTAATTTGAGTTTTTTAAGGATAAGTGTTAGTTTAACAAAAATTTAGAGCTAAGGTTTTATTAAAATTTAAGTGGCGGGTCAATATAATTTCCCCCAAAACTAAGTACATAAATCTCAAAAGCTCTATCCTAAACAAATCTAATACGCAAATCTCAAATGGATCACATCTTTTAAAAAAAAATAGAAACTCGGATATCATTATAAAGCTCAAGAAGTTAGCAACACAAGTATGAATAAGATTCAAGGAATTAAGTAATAAATTATATAGCATTCTTACACCTTATTTCCAAGTTTAGAATAATTGATATGACAATCATTTACATGAATTCAATCGCTTATTGCATCAATTCAACATTCACGTAGCATTTATACACAACAGTCGATACATCAGTTCTGAGAAGGACTCAAACTAGTGAGATAAGAATCCCTATCTATATAACTCAATCACTTTAACTAATGGGAAAATATAGAATTCTAAGTTGAAACTCAAACCTCAAAGTTAAATGCCCTTCCTTCATATGAATAAAAACTACAAGAGTTTATAATAGCCAAAATGGTAGATGTACTATAAACTTCACATCTTAGAACTTTGAGGATAAATGTAAATACGAACAATACGTCTAGGCAATTAGAAATTCATGGAGTCAAATTCCGCGCACACAGAAAAACCCAAACTTTTAACCAAACCCCTAGAATGATTCTTAAATTTTTAACGTTGGTTCACGCATTCTGCAGTAAACTTACAGCGACAGCAAGGTAGCTAGACCCAGAGGTAAATACATAGACACCCCCGAGATTTGGTCTAAGTAACAAACTCACCCTTGTTATTCATAAAGTAACATAGACACCCCTAGAATTGGAAAACATGGGGTCTTGACCCATGAAAATAAGGGTCTTAATGTTACTTAAAATATAAGAATAGGAGTCTTTATGTTACTTTATGAATAACAGGGGTGAGTTTGTTACTTAGACTAAACCTTGGGGGTGTCTAATATTTACCCCGCTAGACCCATGCCCTTTGAAACTTTTCCTCAATAAATACAAACTTCCTCAATCAATCAAACAAAACCTCCCAAATTAAATCCGGAAAATGCCTCCTTGCACGTCTTGCGGGAACCCCATATATAACAGTCGGTCCATTACGTTCTTGTGCAACCAATGCTACGAGAAAGCCCGCAAAACAAATGAGGAGCTGAGGCGACGGATTGAAGATCTTGAGGCCAAAGTTGCCTTTTTAAGAGTTTTGTCTCCAATAAATCACAAGTTAACAAATTTCAACATATCAGACAGTGGACCAGGTTACACTGACGTCGTTTTGATAGCCGGCTCCGAGGACGAGGAAGACCCCATCCCGGCTCATAAGGCGGTTTTGGTCAGTACCCACCAGCCATTTGGCTGATCAATTCTTTACTAATTACTGCTTGACTTTGTTTGAAGTTGTTGGTAGTCAATAATGTTGCACTGAATTGCTAACCTCAGTCAATGAAACTCTTCATTTGCTGCAAAGTGGAGGACTTGAACCTTCCTTTCTTATAATCTATTTGAATTGAATTTATGCCTTTGAGCAGGTGAGCCGTTCCCCAGTTTTCCAAGCAATGCTAGAGAATGACGTGGGAAAAAGGCGGAGTGGCACCATAAAGATCAGTGAAGTATCACAAAAAGTTCTTTGTGCCTTTGTCCACTATTTGTACACCGCTGAAGCCGAGCTTGGCGAGCAAATGGCCCGTGAGCTTTTAGAAATGGCTGAAAAATACCAGGTGAAGCATCTTAAAGCATACTGCGAGGAGTTCCTGGTTTCCAAATTGAACTGGGACAATTCGATCCTGAGCTATATATTTGCACACCAACAAAAATGAACGCGTCTGCTTTATGCAGCTTTATCATTGATCACGGACAACATGGGCCAGATTATTCACCACCAGGAGTACAATGATCTTCTTGAGAAGGACCCCCGCCTCATGGTGAAAATCTACGAAGCTTATCTCTCCAAACAGCTCGAAGCTCCACCCCTTGCAACTCCACCTTCATATGAAACAGATGATGACGATTCCTTATGAACGATAATAACCCATATTTCCAAACATAAAATTCTTAATAGTATGTATAAATCATTTATTTGGTATAAAATGTCTTTGGTACTTTCTTTTTATATATGGTTACCAGGTGAAGCATCTTAAAGCATATTATTTACTCCATGAGATAAACAGATGTTTCTGTACAATTCCATATGTGAAGTAATCTTATTAAAGTTAAAGAATCTAACCTAATGAATAAGTGGTTACCATATTATTTATTAAAATATCCTTAAATTCATTTTTTATTTTTTCTTATTCATTGAAATTGTGTCATATCCGATTATATGAGTCAGATTGTATAACTTTGTTTAAATAATTTATTGGTGGGTTGAAATATGACAACTGCACCAACCATAGAAATATAAAGAAAAATATGTATACCTCTATCTCTCGTTTTAAAGCATATATATATATATATATTAAGATTGGCCGATAGTTTTAACATGTGCAAATATACATTAACGTCTCAAAATCTATACAGCTCTATCATAAAATTCATTTTAAATTGTCTTCCATTTAACATTTATCAAAAGAAGTAATTTATTGATTAAAAAAAATTGAATAAGCTATCAAAAATAATTTTTGTAATAAAATTATAAAAAGGCACTATACATTCCTCGAAGTAGATATATATATTAATTAATGATTCTTGATAGGAATCATGACAACTTGGCTATCAACTAGTGCTCTAATCTAATCCAATCTACACAAACAACGTAGTATTGTTTTTACATCTGCAATTCGAACCTTGTTGCGATTAAAATAGAAAAATGATAAAGTAGAGCTCAGGTCCGCGTATTTTCATCAACTGATCAGGTATCTTAGAGCGCTGCACCAGCTGTTGCTTTGCACAGTTTTACGCATTCTAGTTCATGGGAGAATTTCTTACATTTATTTGGGAATGGAAGCCCATATTACTTATTAATTTAATTTCAAGTTATTTAAAGAATTTTACAAGTTACGATATCGAAATTGTAATATTGTTGCATTCATTTATATTACTTCTTTTATTATGTTACTCTTACACACAATTTTCTCAAATTTTCATTATAAGTGATGCGATGACTGATATTATATTGTTTTTAAATTATTTTCATAATTATTGTAATAATGATTAAAAAAAATGGAGCAATTAATAAATTACTTAATTAACAATAAATTACAGGTCAAAATTTTTTTACATAATATAATCAAGGTTTACAATCAGTTAAAGATCTCACAATACTTAGACTTCATCTAGTTTTACCTAATAAAAGAAATGGGTTCTCTAAACTTATACTTCAATCCCTGAAGTGTTTTCTATCTCTCAAATCATCGAATAATCAAACCCAAGATTGTTTAAAGAAATACGAAATAACCTCACAAGATTTACCATAAAAACTCTCTAAAACAATTAATAGAGTATAAACTCTTGTATCAAAGGATAGTCTTGACTTGGTCTTCAATCTCCCCCAAAGACTTTATTACATATATAAATACAATCAAACCCACATTATAGACAAAGTTTTATTACAAAGAATAGCAACCGAGTATTTTCTTCAACACCCTTCACACAGCTTGCTAATGTATTTCTAATCTCCATGTAATTGTTAAATTGACGATGAAACTTCTCCTTTTATTAACCATTCTAGATCAGATAAAAGTTCATCACAACATAAATTTAATTCGAAACTTGCAGTGGATGGCTTTGGCGAAAGTGAAAAGTAGGAAGCTTTAAATAAAAAGCGTAATGGTTTTTATTTTACGTAATGCAAAAAATAATAAGAATGAGACATGTTATTTTTATTTATTTATTTATTTTTTTTTTTATAAAAACATTCTCATGCTTCACAAGACAATCATTTAAGAAGTCATTTTCACAGACCAAACGACGTAAGGGTAAATTTGTGTTCATTTTATTTTGTTTTTTCTGTTTCTGTTTCTGTTTCTGTTTCTCCATCTCCTGCCTGTGGCAGTATGTATATCTGTTCTTGAAACAAAATATTTTTATCAATTATTTATTTTACTTAGAGAGGGTATAATTGGTATTTTATGGTCTAAATAGTCAAATTTTGAGATTAAATTTTGGGGGTCCCTTTTTTTTTTATCCTGGTATGTTAACAATTAAAAAAAAATCTTTGGGACTGAAGATTACTCCTAAAAATATATTTCAAGGCATATATATTAGATTAATTATAGATCTATGATTTATAGACTAATGTTATAGGTATTAAATTTGTATTCCAACTGATATGACACCATAAGAGTGATAAGGTGAATATATAAAAATTAATAATAAATATTGATAAATTTATCTAACCACTCACGTGATGACACATTACAGTTGAGATATAAAGTTGAAGTACAAAGTTTGCACCAATAACATAACTCTTTAATTTATATCAATCATATACAACCTAATTTTAACAAATTTTCACTAGTGAATAAAAAAATAAAATAAAAAATTAATGTAATTATCCATCCCATTAAAGTTTGTGAACTCATGTGTTGAAATAAGTTGTAGGGATAGAATTATTGTATATATTAAGACAAACAAGAAATATCATTTTTATCTCTTCTGCTTCAACAAAGAAAAAACCTTGCTTCATGCTATACGTTTTTGGGGTAAGCAGGGGTAAGTGTCAGATCAAATGTCTCGCATAAATAATCTCTGAAGCTAAAGAAGTTAGCAACAATCGACCATTACCATTGGTATTGTTTTGGTATTGTAATTTCTTTAACGGTGGTTCACGCATTCTGCAGTAACCTTACGTCAGCGGCAAGGCAGCTACACCAATGCACTTAACTTTTCCTCCATAAATTATATAATTCCTCAATCCATCGAATCAAACCTCCCCAAACCCAAAAATGTCGTATTGCTCGTCTTGCGGTAACTGGTCGTATCACAGCGAGTACTTCTGCAGCCGGTGCTACGAGAAGGCCCGAAAAACGGCTAAGGAGCTGAAGCGAGAGAACCAAGATCTTAAAGCCAAAGTTGAATTTTTAAGGTTTTGGTCTCTAGTCGATCATCCGAGTCAGTCAGAAGACGTTAGGAAGCATTACAGTGACATCGTTTTGCTAGCCTCCTCCGAGGACAAGGACGGCGATGGTCAGTCTAAGTCCGCAGTCCCCGCTCATAAGGCTGTTTTGGTCAGTACTCATCACCCATTTAGCTTATCAAATAACTGCTGGCGTGGTGCCCACAAATATTTTCCCTTTCTTTTTCACTTATTGTTTAGCTTATTTGCCGTCGATAGTCAAAGAAACTCTTCATATATTGTATTTAATTATATCCATGTGAGCAGGTGAGCCGTTCCCCAGTGTTCAAAGCAATGCTAGAGAGTGAGATGGAGACAAAACGGAGTTGCACCATAGAGATAAGTCATGTCTCATATAACGCCCTTTGTGCGTTTGTCAACTATTTGTACACTGCTGAAGCATTCCTCGACGAGGAGCTGGCATGTGACCTTTTAAAATTGGCTGAAAAATTCCAGGTGGAGCATCTTAAAACATGCTGCGAGACTTTCCTGATTTCCAAATTGAACTGGGACAATTCGGTCATGCGCTATGAATTTGCACACCAGAACAACGCACATCATCTGCTCTATGCAGCTTTAGTAATGATCACCAATAACATGACCAAGTTTATTCAACGGGAAGAATATAAGGATCTTGTTGAAAAAGACCCCCGCCTTGCTGTGGAAATATTCGAAGCTTACATCTCTAAACAAACCAAAATTGCAGGCCCTCATCTGAACAGTTTAATCCAATTGCTACTTTGTGCCCCTTAAAAGAACCTAATTCTCTTTGTTAATTTGAAGAGGTTTCAACTATATGTCTCATATTTATGTTGTAATATCATTAAATGAAATTATGTATTATGTGATAAGCCATCTTGTACTTTGATGATATGAAACATTCATGTTTTGGAACACATCAGACGAAACGCATGGAACAAACTAAGCCATGAAAACCCGTATCCAAAAACATTCACATTATTTGTATATAAAGTAGTCTATGTCATATTTGTTTTCATACAAAATTCCTGTTGCATCGGATTTATATCGAAATTAACAATAATTCTCAAGACCTACAATAAGTATATGTTCAGAACGATGAGAATGTAAATACTAAATACAATATAATTACTTTATTTTACCATATTATTCATATGCGAAACTTTGAGGTTTGGCTATCTTGTTAGTCTTTATTCATGGGACCTGTTGCAGCTACTATTCTCTTGGTGAACTTTCGTAACAGGCTCTTGTCCTTCTATAAGATGGCTAAAACACATGACCTGCTGTCTACCCACCAGTTTTTATTAGAACAAGCCAGTTAAAGTCGTTTCTCACACATCAGAATCTTCCAGCTTGCATGAGGACCCTCACCAATGTCATGTAGTGCAGGCACCCATCCCATTGCACTTGCCGTTTCTTGTAGCTCAACCATGACAGATATCGAGTCTCTTATGTATGCACGTCCCCCTGGTCTTAGCATTCGGTCCATCTCAAGCATGATAGTTGAAATATTACATCTGGACCAGCCATACAAAGTTCATGGAAAAATATATTCACTTTCTACCACAAAGGATGTGCTTTAAAGCATATAATAAGATAATGGCTAAGAAAAATCATTACTTGCATCTCTTCTGCTCAACGGAAAAGAGACCTGCTGCGTGCAATAGGTCATATGTTCTAGGGTAAGTATCAAATGGCTCACACCTGGGAAATAAAAACTTGATTAATCAGCAAAGCTCAAGGAGTCGGCAACATCAGAATCCGTACACAAAATGTTATCATAAATTGTAAATCCATTTGATGCAAAAAAGAGCCAGAGGTGGACTTGCTCTCAATCCTGTACGTTGCAAGCAAATTACTTAGCCCCCTTAAGAGTCTTGAGAAAACAAATAAGTAGAGAGTAAGAAAAAAGAAATAAAATAAATGGGTGAAAGAATAGAGGATTTCAGTAAAGGATTTAAGCTTTTGGAGTCAGTCATAATTATTGAAGGCAAACCTGGTAAAAGGTTAATTTGGGTATCGTAGTTTTATTCCCTGACCCAGCCCCAAAATTCCTCTTTCCTGGATATTCTGTATCTGACATAGCAGAACACCACAAATATGTTTTCAGGGGTGGTGGAGATCAAATACAGCCTTAAATTGTTTACTCATGGCAGCATTCTTGTTGCGCTTGTATAAATGTCAGTAACTTCTTCACACATCTCCCACAGCTAACTTATTAGTTCTCTTTTCAATTAACTCTGTTACCCTGGACAAAAGTCCATGAAGACAACAACTCCGAACAGTCTGAACAAGTAGTATTTAAGACCAGCCCATGTTACATCAATTGACAAAAGAATCCTATAAATACCAGTATGATTTTTAAATAATGTTGATGTAATGATGACAACAGAGACTGGACAAATGTTATGAATCTTTCGAGCATGAAGTAAAAGCAAATTATTAGAAGCACAGAGAAAAGAATCTAAATCTCCATACCAGTCATGCATAACACCTAGAAGTCCACGGTCATATATAACGGGCAAGGTGTTGAAACCACTAACAGGAACAACATTCATAACCCAGCAATCAATCTGCAGATCATGCAAAGCTGCTGCAAACCTGGCATATAGTCAAAATGACCTTCTAATTAGAAACCTTGGCATATGCAATATAGAATATCAGGACAACTTAGGTAGAATGCCTTTGGTATTGTTCCATCAGTTATGTGCTTAAATCATGCTACGTGGACAAAGGCCACTCAATTATGTGTAAAAGCTTTTAACATTCCAGTTAATGTGGGGCCGTCTTTGTCCCCTTCACATGAGTTTACTTCAGAATGAAACAGCATACCTAGTGCCCTGAACCTAAGCTGCTGTAGCAAAATTAATTATTTCTTTATTAATAAACATTTAAAAATTGGACACTACTATTAGGATGATACCCTCCAAATCCAGCCCTCATGTCCAGCACATTTCGCAATTTCATTTCTTTCCAGCGGAAGGCACGGATATAACTGTCTATAATTTCATTCCAATATTTTGATTCTGCCCTAAAGATTTCTTTTCTGGATATGTCAGCATCCATTTTTATGCTCTGGAGCCTATCTGGTGGTTGATGCAGTCGTGCAGGCCATGTAGTAACATTAGCTCCATAACCATTCTCTGGCAATTGAGTGATGCATTGCCTCAATCCAGTATACCTGTAAAACAAAACACAGCAAATAGGTAAACCCTACAGATATACTGCAGGACAACAAATTTGGTAAAAGCATTAGAATAGCAACAGTTCAACCAGGATAAACCCCACAAGAAATTCTGCTTGATTTGATGTTCATGTAAAATTGATATATTTACAGGTTATAATGATCCATATGGGAAGGAGGTTACGATATTTGCCTGTTAAGCTGTATCTCTCATTGATAAGTGCCTTGGACTCCTTATGGAACCGATAAAGTTAAATACAAAGAAATTTAAGCAGATATGGGTCCAAAACTAAATAGATCCATTATCATAAATATGAACACTCGGTAAGTAATTAAATAAAGTGAACTGGAAAATGTGAAGCTTGGATACCAAACATTGTCTGGATCATCATTGGAATCACATACTGGAGGTTGCACTCCAGCAGGACGGTTGAGATAGCAAATATTTTGTAAAGGCTTCCTCCATATAGCAATATATCCATCCTTCTTTACAAGTTCCCAGCAAATACGAGTAGTAAAGTTCTCCATTTCTGCTCATTAATAAACCATAATAAGAATTTAAGGAATTGAAAGGCACAATTCACACCTTCAGAAACATTGGTTATGGTATTTAAAAGAAGGTAAAAGTGATTGTAGGACCAGATACAATATCCATGGAACATAAATATATTTGAAGATTACGTAACTCCGGAAAACAAAGCTACCTTTCCATTGCTGTAGTAGAATCTCTCCATCTTCATACGCAGGCTGCATTTGCCAAACAAAGTACCTTCCAGCCCTTAGCATCCTGTTTGCCTCAAGAAGTAAAATTCCATCTTCACCAAGACCAAAGAGGGAAAGGATATAATTACCCAAGAGCCTTAGCAACAAGTATCAAATACGTTTACTCTGTAAAATATCTTCAAATACAAAGTATGACATTACAATTGTTAGTGAGTTGAGATTGTCAGAAATATAGAGAAGTATATCTTGATGCTGATCCAATAGTTACTTCTCAAACAGATAAACTTAAAAAGGGTATACCATCATGAGTCCAATTAATTTGACATCTTGAGCAATGTATCAAGTCAAATGCCTGGCTTGGATACAACAAGCGCCATTTGCTAAATCCTGCTACCATGGCTGGCACACCACGCTCTAGTGCCAATTGAATTTGATTGTCATGAAGACCTTTTGGTCCTATTGACAGAGTGGTCACATTACGTTGCATCAGATAGGCACCAAAACTTGCTAATCCAGAATCAACATCTAAGGCAACTCGGGTACGGTTACCAAATGCAATTTCAGGAACCATCTATACAATCAAGTTACAAGACCAAAATCAAGACTATGCAGATGCAAAATGCTAATATGTAGTCAGAATTGAAAGACGTTTATAACCTGTGAAATATGATCCAAATACTTATCTGCTCCATTTGGGAACCTTGTTTCCCTTCCTGGAAAGATCGACTTATCCTCCTTTACTTTTATCCAATTCAGCCCACTTTTATCTTCAATCAGACGTATATTAGGCACATTAGTGAACCACACCTATTATTAGTACATCTCATAGTTAATTGAAGAATTTAAGAAATTCTTTCCACAGGATAAAATTGCTAGTATGATTCAACAAACAACAAAATCAATCAGAAATTTGTCAATGCCACGCCTTAGAGTGGCCAAACCATTCCAAGAACCAGCTTCTGGTGCCATATTCGTTAATTGAAGAGAATATGATCATGACCACATGTTCAGTCTACATTCTACAAAAAGCACAAACAATGAACTGATTCTCCAAAAGAAGCAGTATAGAAATCAGAAAGAACCAAATTTGTTGGACAAACTTACCTCGTCTCGACTCCTGGGCCACGGAATTGGAATCTTGTAACCTTTGGGAGGTGGCACAAGGCACTCCAAGCCGTTTTGAGGGCAATGGCGTTCATAATTATTCCCTATTGTTGTCTCCTCTTCACTGTCCAAACACGGCACATAATCTCTCACTCTCTCTTGACACACCTCAAAGTTTCCAACACCCTTCTTCACCTTCATCTCTACATCACTTTCATTTTGTCTTGATTCATCAACTGAATCCATGTCAAGATAAACGTCTCCAACTTCAAAATTCCAGGACATGGCCCCAGTTTCGTCGACTATTCCTGTCCTGGCGACTTCAGGCAAAGGCCGTTTCTTCTGCGGCGGTGGAGGCGGAATGGATGATGAGACAGGTGGAGGGGGCAGGAGGCGCATGGAGAATGTGGTTGTGGTAGCGGTGGAGGAGAAGATGTGGTGGGTAAAGTAGAGAAGGGACACGGATACAAGGGCTAAAACGGCAAATTTGATCAAGTTCCGGGTGGCGAGAACATCCGTGGTTGTTGTAATAACGTTGGTTGGTTTCATGGTTGATTCTCGGGAAAACGAAGGAAAGGAAAGTGAAGTGAAGGTATCTGAGGATAGGCTAATGAAGTAAAGTAAATGAAGGAGGAAGAAAGCGTGGACGGCACGGGGTAGCCGGATTTTAAGGAAAGCGACAGTGAAGAGTTCGGTTCAACACTTGTACTTTGCGTGATCATAGTTAATGCCTCACGTGGGGTCCTTCTCCAATCTTAAGATCCATTATGACTCTCTTTTCCTTTTTTCTAATTATTGGTAAGAATATTATTTTTCTAAATTGAAAATATTTTTTCTTTAAAAAATTACTTGAATCTATAATGCGGGTAATGTTATATTTGATTGAACGTTACATCGTCGATGGCTTGATATGCATGCATTATTGTACTCATCAATGCAATCTAAATCATCATTTAATATTGGAAAAGGACTCTGGCTAGATTCTGTTCTAATGATGACTAGAATAATTTTTCTGTCTTTGCTCATTCTTTTCTTTCTAACGAGGTTATTGGTTTCTGTTTGTTAAAAGTTTTGCAAAGGAGAAGTAGATATTGTTGGTGAATGCTGATCGTTGAGCAGTCCTGAGTGGATCTATTGATAATGTTTTAATTGAAGTTTACAATACTTGCTTTGCTGGACAAAGCCTGCCACTACTGGGCTGAACTCAATCGAATTCTTCAAGTGTTAGAGCAAGCCACCTTGGAGAAAGAGAGAGTTTAGGCCTGCATGTTGCATCCATGACCAAAACAAAGCGTCCCCAAATGTCAAATCCAATATAGCAATACCACCCTTCACCAAGACACACCCATCACCTCTTACATTTACTATTATGCAAGATCATTTTGAAGTTTAATCACAATACGTTTGACAACTCTTATGTAAAATATAGAAATTATGACTAGAGGTGTTAAAAGAAATGAGAATAGTAAAATAGAACCTATAAAATAATACAATTGTGCTTCATGTAACCAGCTTGATAGAAAAACTAAGGTTGTTTCATTGAAGTTTAATGTAGTCCTTCCACTTCTTCTTTCTAAGGATACCTTTTTTTTTTTTAATTTTTGGTTGTGCAATTTCTTGTATAAACGTGGAAATAAGTACATCTCATTCGTCCAATCCAGCTTTAAATAAATTTGCAGGAGACTTGTCTGTCAAAATTTACACCATCTTAAACGGTCAAAGTCATCTCTCCCAACCATTCAAGCTAGAATAAGAAACCAAAATATACGCTTGGCTTTTAAGAGCAGAATGGCCCTTTTTTTTCTATGCTGAAAACAAATTGACTATAACGATCAAATAATAATGGCTCGATCTTTCATCACGTAGCTGGTCAGTCCAGTACTTAAATATGACATTTCTCATGGGGAAATTAACTTTGTTTAGTTGACAAATATTGCAAACGTTCAACGACATTAATTATATCAATTTCTCAACTGCTTCTAGCTGCCAATGCCAGAATATTTAATGTATACCTGTTCTGTTTTAAGACAAGTCAATTTATGGAATTGGAAACATTTTGTTGCTGACCCAGAAACGATTTTTTGAAGATTGTGGAATGTGTAAGATAGAAAAATAGTAACAATAATAAATGATGATCAATTGCTTAATTGGTTGAGGAGAAAATGACAAGAAAAAAATATTTATTAAAGATAGAAAATAAAGAAGTGTATCTTTATATCTGTTATCTAATGAATTAAACAGTTCAACCTCAACGGATTAATTAATTAACGAAATTTATTAGATAGATCTAAATATTATTAAGTTAGGTTATTTTTCCTTAACGCTTCCAAATTTAAATTTAGCTACATTTCATAGTTTTTATTTCTTTTCATTTATATTAAATATGGAATAATAATAAATCTTATTTGCCTCATTGACATATCTACAAAATTAATATATTTTACCATTAAAAAATACTTATGTAAGACAAAATACTATCTTAACATTCATTTCACAATCCGAAGGTAGTATATCTAACTACTTATATTTAGAAGATTAGGTGTTATCACTTCATTGAACATGTTTATTGAGTTGTTTACATTGTAGTCTTTCTTGATAGTTTATACTAGTAAATCTATCAAGTAGTCTCTTTGCAACTTAGCCAAAAATTTCCACGAATACAAACTGTTCCCTATGTTTATAGTATTCTTTTTTGTCCACGTGTTTTGAATATCTCTAACTAGAAGGAAGCTTCTAGTCTTGGCATTTTTATTGTAATGAACCAAATTTATTTGTTCATGCATGCGTGTTGTCAATTCCAGCTTAATATTAACTTGAAGTGGTCATTTCACGGCATTTGTAACACGTCAACATCAATGCATTAATTTCAAAGGTAAGCAGTATAATATGTATAGTAGATTTAGAAGATTTGCATAACATGAAATAATAATAATTAATTAATTAATTAAAGAAATATCATATGCTATTTGATTGCTGAGAAAATAGAAGAACATAAGGTCATGGATCACGATAGGGCTACACTACGAATAAAATTCTGACGAATTTCATCCTGAGACCAAAATGAATGAATCTGAGTACTCGGTACTTTCTGTGGATGGAATGCCAGCCCACATAATTTTCTCAGAAAAGGATGCTTTATGAATATAGGTTTTATTGCATGTCTGACTATTTCCAACAATTAATAAAATTTTGAATCAACAATTAAGATACAGTTTCCACGTCGAAAATTATTGCATATATTTTCCTTAATTCAAAATTATGGAAGAAAAAAATAGTAGTGTATCGCAAAATAAGAATTCTCAAAGTGAAAGTCTCGTTGATTTCGAATTCAGACCTCTGACATTCCAAGGAACAATCGGTTCAAAGGCACGTAAAATATCATAAGTATAGAAACATTACTATAAATATAATCCACCCATAAACATAACTTATAATATATATGTATGTTATCATATCGTACAACTTCAAAGCATGCACACTTACGGGATGCATAGAGTTGCTTAAATAAAGCAACAATTAATATTATTACTTGAAGTAGAGTTTATTCAATTTATTTATAGCATTATGCTGATCTCTTGTCTAATATGTGATGTAGTATTTATAACTAAGCCAAGAGAAATTAATTAATTGATTAAGAAATAGTATGCAACATCATGTTCTTGAATTCCTGAAAATCAAGAACTCCATCCGAGTTTGTATCGTAGACGTATATCATGCTTCTGCAATCCTTACCACTCCGCTCATCCCACAATCCCAATCTAGCAAGCACACTCTGGAGCTCTTCACTGGTGATGAAACCATCGCCATTCAGGTCGAACACATTGAACGCCTTGAAAAGGTCACTCTCTTCATTCTCACTCTCGTCCGCCGCTGCAGCATTCTGGCTCGATGTGATCGAGTCGTAAAAGAACAAGAATTCATTGAAGTCGAGAGTTGGTTTTTCAACCAAGGATTCCAGCTCCTCCAGGCTGTAGTGCACACCAATTCTCTCAAGAACCCAGTTGAGCTCTTCCAGGCTCACCAGGCCATCACCATTCCTGTCAAGCTTCTCGAATATCCTCTTCAAGTCATCGCTGTTCAGTGCAGCCATGGTGACAATGAATTGATGAGAATCTTATTACACTAGATAAATAATAAGCGAAAGGCTCAGTACTCTCCACTGCATGAACTACATTTCAGGTGAGACTAAACGTTTAAGCTAACTGGTTATTTATAGATAAACCGTGGAAGCCTTACAAATGCAGTACTTGTCCTCAATACGGCTACGACGTGGAGAACTGGGGAAAGATAGTAAGAGATGTGGTGGAGAGACATTGAAGTTGAAGGAGGAAGCTAGCAGGAAGCTTCGTGGTGATACTCCAGTCTCTGTCTCTGTGAAAGCAACGTAGATTTGATCTTTGTAATTCGTTCGATAACATATATATTTTCTGTTATATATAGCTAGATTTTTCTGTTCCATACTTTATTCAGATAATCTATTTAAGAGTTATAAAAACTTCTAGCTATCTAATCAGGTTACTTGTTTCCTTCTGCAAAAGATGGAGGATGCTTATCTCTCTCGATCTCTGAACGATACTTGTGGTGTCCATGTCCCTTGGTCCCTATCTTTGAGCCACTTGAATGCAATTGCTGGCAATAATTTTTGTCAGGAATAGGCGCCCCCAGCCAGTTTGTCCTCTCTCTAGAGTGGCAAATCATGATTTATTAAGTTAGAAATTAACAAGTAAACATAAATATTACATTATTGCTACCTCCATTATCCTTAACTCGTAGCTAGGCCCCGGTGTTGAAAAGATTGGAACTAATTAAATAAGATTACTTTCACCAAAACTTGTTTCTTCTACATAATGTTGATGAAAATGTGACGACATATCATAAGAAGACATCAATATTGAGGAGTTAGGTCTCCCATAACCCTCACAGATCCATAGAAACATTCAAAAATCAAGCGGCTCTACTTGTATATATTAAGTGAAATCAACGTCTGGTTTTTTATTTAAAATTCAAAGAACAAGTACCAAGTACAAATGATTGCACGTGTTTAATTTGACTTAATTACTAGCAGGTTAGAGAGTCAAAGTCGGAAATTCACGGAAGATTCCACCGTACAAACAAGTACTCCTTTCCATCGAAACTTTACAAATAAAAATCCAAACCGCCCAAATCACCGTCAATATATATACATAGCACATACTGGCCTATCAATTTTGACTGCTGATTTGTTCTATGGAAAATTTTTTTCTTTTTGGAAATTATAATATGGAAGGTAATAATTAAAAATAATTGGGGTAATTTAGAGAAATAAACTAAAATTTTTAATGTTTTTTATTCACATTATTTTATCTGATTCTCAAATTTAAAGTTAAAAAATTAGTTAACCTAAAATATTTGAATGCCTGAGAATAAATCAATTCACTCTTCAATAAAAAAAAATAAATAGCCTCTAAATCTTGGTTGTTCGTTTTCCAGGGTTTGGAAAATTATGGAACCTCTCAAAGTCTTGTAATCAATTAAAACTTAAGAAGGCAGTGGCTGAGAAAAATCTAAGCTCAAGAATTTTACTACAAGAAAAGAAAAGTTTGCAATGATGTAATTGGCGTGCAGGAAAATATCTTCAGATTCTCGATAGAGACTGGGTAAATTTTCCAAAGTCTCGTGATGCATGCAGTTGCAGGTTCCAAGAGGTTTCTCAGAATAATATAATACCTTGATATAGAGTTGATTTT
>JANKKB010029843.1:0-32848 GCA_026225775.1 Bursera palmeri | reverse complement strand
AAATAAGAGTAAAAAAAGGCTAAAAAAGGAATTTAGGGGTATTTATGCTACTTTAGCTAAATTTTATGAGTTTGGGAAAATTTTGAGGGAGTTTGATACGTTTTATCAAACGTTGGGTTTTATTCCTTTTTAAAACTCTTCCAGAAACCCGGGGGGGCCCACTGCTGCCTTTACCAGTCAAAACCAGCTTTCAACAGGCTTCTTTTCTCTCAGAAAACAAAATCTTTCATTCAGTTCTTCTCTAGTTCGGCCAACTACGCTACGGCCAACTACACCATTTCCTGCCAGAATTCCAACTCCCATTCTATCGTCTCCCGAGTCGAGAGAAGTAGGAAGTGCGAGAGCCAAATATAAAAGAGAGAAAAGAAGGTTGCTCCCTGATCGATCTAGAACGACAGAACGACTAGAATGAAGTATCTACTGGAGGTGGAGAAGGCGAAGGAAGCCTGCGACGGTAGGCCGTCGATCGGACCTGTGTACCGGAGTATTTTTGCTAAGGATGGATTTCCGGAACCGACTCCTGGATTGGACAGTTGCTGGGATGTATTCCGGTGAGAACTTTTTTTATACTTTGTTTGATTGCTGAGTAAAAAAAAATTACTTATTGTTTGGATCTTTTACTCACAGAAAAAAACGGTTTCAGAATTTTAAATTTGTATTTATTTTTTTATGAACTCCAACTATCATGTGATTATACTTAAATTGCCGTATGAAATCTGCTTTAACGATTCTGCTGAAGCTTTTGTTTGATTAAAGTTGTCAACTTGTTTTGCTTTAATACGTTTTAGATAATAGAATTTTTTTTTCTGTTCTTGTTCCAGCATGTCAGTGGAGAAGTATCCTAACAATCTGATGCTTGGTCAGCGCGAGATTGTGAATGGAAAGGTATATATATATTACTTATTTTGTGCATCACTTTTGTTGGTTGTGACAGATCTCTTGGGTTTTAATTGAGGCTCTGTATTGTATTTGCAGGCTGGTAAATATGTATGGAAAACTTATAAAGAGGTGTATGACTTGGTGATTAAAATTGGAAATGCTATCCGCAGTTGTGGCATTGAGGATGTAAAGCTCTATCTTTCTGAAAAATTATTCATCATTCTACTATAAGTTTGCTTGAAAAGTCATTTTCTGCTATTTATTTTTATATTATGATCTAATGTTATGTTTGTTGTTTTTAGGGAGGAAAATGTGGTATATATGGTGCCAATTGCCCAGAGTGGGTTATTAGCATGGAGGTAATTTTTGTCGTAACTCCCCCCCCCCCTTTGTCATTAGTTTGTACTACTTTATCTAGAGTTTATGATTTGATACTCCAAAACCGATGCAGGCTTGCAATGCTCGTGGGCTCTATTGTGTTCCTTTGTATGACACTTTAGGTAAGCCTATTATTTCTTCTTAGGCATGGACCTGAGAGCGATTGTAATATTCCTAAATCACTTCCCCATATATTTTCTTAATTAGTGTAGGTTTTTTTGTTTTTGGTTTATAGTAATGTATGACTATTATTCAGTTATCCATGGACACATTTAATCCTACATGTCACCAAGTAACGTGTAAAACATAGTGTTTACAATTATTTGACCACTTCATGTCTATATTGTAGGAGCTGGTGCCGTGGAGTTTATTATATGCCACTCAGAAATCCCAATTGCTTTTGTGGAAGAAAAAAAGATTCCTGAGGTACTCATGTTGTTCTTCTACATCTGGTTTCTGAATGAAAGTTGTTTTGCAGAACATCTTGGAAGTGTAGTATGATACCAAGATTAGCATGTTGGCATAAATAATCTTTTTTGTGGTCAATAATGGAAACATTTGCTAGCATTTCTCTCTAATTATGTGTTTCTGAAAAAGTTGCATGTTCAGGTGGACTAGTGCCAAAGTTTGGCCAAACGTTTGTTGGCATTATAAAAATCTGTCGCAGCATTTTTGGGAATCTACTTTCTCATCTATGTTCGTATTTTCCCTTTGCAGCTATTTAAAACATTTCCCAACACAACAAAACATTTGAGAAGTAAGTTGTACTTCCCCTGAAGTTTTATCTTGCTTGTGCATGTGTTACTGAGAAATGACAATGATTCATCCTACAGCAATTGTGAGCTTTGGCAAGGTTACACATCAGCAAAGAGAAGAAATTGAAAAGTATAGTTTGGCTATATATTCTTGGGAAGAATTTTTGCAACTGGTAGGCTTCTTTCTTTTTCTGCTATTCTTCTATATAAAATGTCTTAATAATTGTACAATAATGCAGCTAGTGTTTACCCTTTTGTATTTAACTCCCCAGTTGCTTAATTTTGACTGGATCTCAGGATTATCTTTATGAAAATTTATAATGATGAGCTTCAGGTGTATTATTTTGTCATACATGGTCTGATTTTACCTGTCCTTGACTTCTGGGAATCATTTCTCAAATCATCACCAATCCATTCATGACAATGCAGTGGTGAAATATGGATTAGGTTTTACTGTGCTTGTTATATGTTTTGTAACTTGATAATGTCTGTCCAAATCTCTTGATGGAATTTTATCCAGATGTTGGGGATTGGTGAATTTAATTTGCTAACCACTATAGTCCACTAACTAGTTGGTAATTGTTTTGTTTATTTCTTTAATGTTTATTTTTACAATTAACTACTCTGTGAAGATGTTTTATTCACTAATCATTTGATATGGCAATTATGACTCAAGTTTTATTTCCTTTTCAACAGGGAGAAGAAAAACAATTTGATCTTCCAGTGAAAAAGAAAAGTGACATCTGTACAATCATGTATACTAGTGGAACAACTGGTGATCCCAAGGGAGTAATGATTTCAAATGAGAGCATTGTTACTTTTATTGCTGGGGTGAAATGCCTACTGGAAAGTGTGAATGAAAAGGTGATTTACTGCTCCTACAACTTCAACTTTAATATAACAGAAGCCAGATTATTATGCTTTATTTGCTCTTAATGTAAAGTGCATGTATATCTGATGAATTTGATTGATCCTGTTTTTCTGTTTCATTGCAAGGATATATATATATATATATATACACACACACACATTTTTTTGATAACTTTTCTTGGGAATTCTGCAGTTGACCACGAAGGACGTTTATCTTTCTTATCTTCCTCTTGCGCATATCTTTGACCGGGCTATTGAGGAGTTATTTATTTTACATGGTGCCTCTATAGGGTTCTGGCGTGGGGTGAGTATGATTACCACTTCCTTGCTGACAAAGTAAACAGTTCCGTATTATAATCTCTTGTATGTTGTTTATTCAGGATGCCAAATTATTGCTTGAAGATATTGGAGAGCTAAAACCTACTATTTTCTGTGCTGTTCCCCGTGTACTAGATAGAATATATTCTGGTAAGCATTAAGATCTCAAAGAAATCAATCTGGTAGACTTTTGGATATTAAAGAAATCAGTAAAATAAAATCAGGAATGCTATCATGTTTAAGTTCTAATTGGGGCAGTGAACCCTTTTTCTCCTCTTATTCTAATGCAATAATATAGCAAAATGAATCTATGACAAACTGAACTCCTCCCGCTATTTTGTCTAATTATTTTTTGTGATTTCAGGTTTGAATCAGAAGATTTCTTCAGGGGGCTTATTGAAAAAAACGCTGTTTAATTTTGCATACTCATAGTGAGTTCTATTTCATATTTAGTTTGCTTGGAAAAATGAATTACATTGAGATTTTCTTTGGAGCGTATGCACCTATTAAGCTTAACTGTGCAGACGAAATTCCCACATCTATTTCCCATGTCCACTTATCTCAAAGTTCATAATTTTAACTAACTCAGGATTGCCTGAACCCTGCCACCTCCTCTGAACTATTGAATTACTTAGGTTGACAAGAATATTTGGGATTTACAGATGTTTGGTCAACCCATTTTTGGTCAACAACCATAATTTTTCCTGGACTAATAGCATTAATATTCTTCTTACTTTGGGTCATTCATGTGACTGAATCTGCCACTGCTCATTTAGGTGTTCATTCCTTTCACATGTTAATTCAATGCTTGTGATCTTTTCTGTTAATTTGTTACGTTTACTCAGTGTTCATTATGCATTATTTGCTAGTTGCTTTGAATGTAATTGTGTATTTAGCAAATCAATGTAGTTGGGACTTGGATTAACGATTTATGGATTTTGATTTATTTTTATTTACTGCTTTTGATCACCATTTCATCATTTTATTGTTGTCTAGTTCTGATTTGAATTCAATTATTGCTGCAGTAAGCTCCATAATTTGAAGAGTGGGCATAAACATGAAGAGGCATCTCCTATTTCTGACAAAATTGTTTTTGATAAGGTAATGAAATTGTTCATTCCTCTCTCTCTTCTGGCCCAAACCCCAAAGTCTTTCTTCTTTTTGCTCTCGCACATGAATCTACTGCTTACAAATTCTTTGACAACTAATTTACTTAATCCTGTCCATGAATATCACTGGTTTTATATGACCTTCCACAGGTAAAGCAAGCATTTGGGGGGCGGGTGCGTCTTATTCTTTCTGGAGGAGCTCCTCTTTCTACACATGTAGAAGCTTTCTTGCGAGTGGTGGCATGTGCTCATGTCCTGCAGGGATATGGTATCTCTCTTTTGAACTGGTTTTACTGTCTCTATCATGTATTGCAGTTGTTGATTTTATTCTTTAACACTTGTCTTATTGCATATGCGTACCCTTATTTAAACTGATAAATTAATATTTTCTTCGTGTGACTGTAGGTCTAACAGAAAGTTGTGCGGGTACTTTTGTGTCTCTACCAGATGCAATGTCAATGCTTGGTACCGTTGGACCTCCAGTACCAAATGTTGATATATGCCTGGAATCTGTTCCTGAAATGGGATATGATGCCTTATCAAGCACACCACGGGGAGAAGTTTGTATTAGGGGTAAAACCCTCTTTTCTGGGTACTATAAACGTGAAGACCTTACCAAAGAGGTTATGGTTGATGGATGGTTCCACACAGGTTTGGCCCCACCTGTTCCTTTTTACGTGAACTTCTATATCCCATAATTTTTTTTTCTCAACTTTTCAATGATGATATTTGCATCAGGTGATGTTGGTGAGTGGCAACCAGATGGAAGCTTGAAAATTATTGACCGTAAGAAGAATATTTTCAAACTTTCACAAGGAGAATATGTTGCAGTTGAAAACTTGGAGAACATTTATGGTCTTGTACGTGATATTGATTCAGTAAGTTTTGAAATAGATAGATGCCTGGATCCTATATTGTGAACTTTTTTTGGTGTTTTTGTGATCTATCTTTAGTTGGCATGTTCTTTGATATCTCTAATACGTCTGGTGCTTTCTGTCCTCGCTTCGTTTGATATACTGAATTTGCACTTCGGAGTCTTCGTTACAGTAAATTACCTTCTAATGAAATATAGGATTGTTTAATCTCGTCTGGTTGAGTATGAAGGAACGGATCATTTTAAGCATGCACAAAGTCCTGCAGCTTCTTTAAGCCTGCAAATGTGCAGAAGAATACGAATAACTCTTGGAAGGATAGTTAGAGACTCAATGTTGTTATGTTTTAGGAACATGATTCTCATAGTAACTTTGTTGAGTAATTTTATCTAAGGTTTAGTTTGGTGCACAGAAAATAGTTGCATGTTTATTACCATTTTATTTTAACTGCTGAAATTTGCATGAGTTTGGTGCTTCATATATATCTTCTATCTTTCAATTTCAGATATGGGTATATGGGAGCAGCTTTGAATCCTTTCTTGTTGCTGTTATCAACCCAAACAAGGAAGCACTCGAACGATGGGCAGCAGAAAATGGTGTCAGTGGAGACTTCAATTCCCTCTGTGAAGATCCTAAGGCGAAAGAATACTTTCTTGGAGCACTTGCTAAAGTTGGAAAAGAGAAAAAGGTTTCTGGTTACTTTTAGTACATATACCTTGTTGCTTGGTCATGAAATAAATTTTGACCTTGAATAATTTTGAACCTTGATATATGTTTTTGCTGACAATAATAATTGTTATTCTTGGCAGTTGAAAGGTTTTGAATTTATAAAAGCTGTTCACCTTGACCCTGTGCCATTTGACATGGAACGTGACCTCCTAACTCCAACATATAAGAAGAAGAGGCCACAATTGCTCAAATACTATCAGGTAGCCCAACTTGTTTTTTTTAGAGTAGTCTTCGAATGACCCATTATCTTTAGTGTCTATGCTGTGAACTCCTAATTCAGTTTGTGAACTAATTACTGAAAATGCATTTTTTTTAGAATAGGCTTGTTCATTGTATATTCTAAACTTGCGTGGTGGTTGTGTATCAATTTTACGTTATCGCCAGATTATTTATGGGTGGAGCAAGGCTGAAACAACTGTTAATGTTTGAAAAAATTACTCTGCCTAGCAATTTAGTCCATGCATCAATCATATGACGAACTTTTATATTTATTCATAATTGAATTAGTATGCTGTTAATAAGTTTTTTTTTTTCAATTTATTTCTTATTTATCTTTTAAGCAAAAATAAATGGCTGTAAAAGTACTAACAGGAGAACTTTATGCGCAGAGCTTTATTGACAACATGTACAAGAGTGCGAGCAAGCCCAGTTCCTGAAGGAAATTCTTTTCTAGGTTGTCTAAGGAATGTACTTCTTATTAAGTTGTTTTACTTGTTGAGACCGTACATATGGTTTACTTATATTTAATTTAGCTAACTTCGTACTTCAAAGCAATTTAATTTCGGAACCTCTGGCTATGTTATACTTGCTTTATATAATATACTTTTGAAATGAATAAATTGAATAGTTTGTGACCCAACATCAGATTTATTCTGTGTTTATTACAATTTTGATATTACTATCCTTTCTCTGTTCTATAATGTTACGTTCAAATACTTATGTTCTGTCATGAATTACAACATTTCCTCAATCCCTGCCCTGAAAACACCACTGGTTCCAAGACATATTATGATCTGAAGATCTCTAAGTTTATGATCTTTTTTTCATTCATAACTTAAATGCGAAAATTGTTATTTATCACACGATACATGTATATTGCCTGAGACCAAAACGGAATTTGCAATGATGTATCATAGGGAAAAAAATGTCACAGATCCTTTGTTTACAAAATGCAGTTTTTGGTCGATACAAAAAAGTGAGAGGTTCCTTCCACCTCAGAAGACAAAACTGTCTTCTCGCTCTATTTATTATTTCGCACAACAAATACTCATTTAAGGGTGCTGAAGATTACAACAGAGATGGATTCATTCCATTCTCATTAAAGCTTCTGTCTCACTATCGTTAGACAATGCAATAGATAAGGTCGAAAACTGCAACTCAAGTAACTCCTCTCTGCTGTACTTCAATCTTTGATCTGTTTTATAAAAGAACACAAAGACAATAAGACAAAGTAGATGAACCTGTATCTTGTTGAAAAGAAAATGATAGCAGAAGCATTCTCACCTACAAAAAATGGAGATATTGATATTTGTTCCTCGCTTTTATTTGTTCGTGAAGTCATCAAAGATTTTTGTGATGGAGATGGACGGCTAGAGCTGCTTTGATCCGATGCAGAGATAGAAATAAGTTCATGCCTTACTTCAACTTGAGGATATATTTTACAAAATAACAAGATGGCATCCTCAGTCAACAGCCAACATCCCCTCAGGTCCAGCAATTTTAGTGATTTTGGTGGTGTGAATGAAGCAAGCCCATAATTTGTCAGCACAGCATCACGTACGCAGAGATTTGTCAACTTTGGTAGAGACGAAAAGTGGTCCAGAGAGACATCTGTAAGTGAAGCACTTCTAACAGAAAAATGGCTTAACTCTTGCATGGTTGATAAAGGGTGTAAAGCTGCATCCCTGACTTGGGTCTGCTCCAAATTTAACCTCTGCAAATGATTAAGACTTTGAAGCGCCATCAGTGAGAGTACAAGATCCTTATCACCTTCCACCTGCCGGATGAAACCTGCAGTCCAGAAGAAAATATCATGCAACCATACACATAGCATAAACTAAACAACTTAGCATAAACTAAACAATCATAAAGCTATCCCAGGACAGAAGACCCTCAAACCTAAGTTATTAGAAAGATATGAAAGATCAGGGACGTTTCAAAAACTAAAATGATAGATAGGAGTGACGTAGGACAATTTACAACAACTGCTTAGAGCGATTAATACCTTTAATGTCTGTATTGCTCAAGTCAATAATCTTCAGGGAGGGCATCATGCTGATATATGATATAGAAACATCATCTATTGGTGTGCCAGATAATGATAAAATTTCAAGATTGGGAAGATGACCAGCTAAAATCCCTAATCCAGCAGAGCTGATTCTCGTGTTGCTGAGATTTAAATTTCTCAAAGTTGCTCCTATACATGCCACCATTTCAACTGTATCATCTCCCATCATGCTTAAGCTGAGATCCAAATGTTCCAGCATCTTCATTTGAGGTAAGAAGCAGAATCTAGTAAAGGAAGAATTGGATACATCCAAGAAGGACAGGAAACTCGTTTCTAAATATAAAAAGGCTTCAGCCTCGTTTTTAAAAGTGGTTCCTGAGAGACTAATTTTTTTTAAAGAAGCTTTATCTTCATTCTCTTCAAGTATAGAATCAATGTTGCAATTACTCAAATTTAAGCATTCGAGAGATGACATTTTTGGCAACTTTGTAACATTGGTCCAAGCTAGATTGAGGAAGCTCAACTTTGGAAACATCCGAAGAACAGCAGCCCCTCTGTTAGATATTTTACTTCCCCAAAGGTCAAGATATTGTAGCTTTGTCAGTACCTAGAAAGACAACCAAATTGAATCATTTCAACAAAAGAACTTGCACTGTAAGCAGTAAACAACCACATAACTAAGGAAGCAAATTTCAATATATACAGCATGTGAATCTCAGAATGGAAAAACAACATATTCTCAGTAGCGGCTACTAAGATCATATTACTTCCAACTGTTTCTCCATGACAAAAACCATAAATCAGCATAAACTTCAGCTTAAAAGCACTCGTCATAACTCATCAGGGCCACAAAAGCTTCATGTCCATAATTGCTTTCTGAATTAAAAGCTAACACAGTTCAGTCACTAGGTCCTTCATGTTTCAGCTTGGACATTTCAAATGGTTTATTATACTATAAACTCATACATCCATATCCGGAATGTCATGTACTCTAGTCAATTAATATTTATGACATGGTAAAGCATAAACAGATAACAAAACTTTATACAATACATGTTCATAAGTTAACATAAGGTACAGTACCCTCAGAGAACTCAGCAACGGATCAGTGACAGGCAAACCACCCAAGTCCAAAACAGACAAGTTTTTAAGTGATGATAGGAGGGCTACTCCATTTGCAGTGAGACCTGTTTCTGAAAGGCACAACTTCTCCAAAGTTGAAATGGATATTAGATGTGTAATGCCAGCATCAGTAACCTTCATGCATCTTGAGAGGTCCAATTCCTTCAAACTTGTCATCCCTAAAACCAAGCAAACACAAACTGGAATATAAGAAAATTTTCTAGCAAACAAATCAAAGAAAGAAAACTCTAAATTTAGGAGGATTGTAGTTGACCTTGCAGAAATGTGATAAAATAACTAAATTGGATTGGTTGGTTTGAAATTTAACAAAAACTTAAATTCTTTTGATTGCCTTGGTAAGATGCACCGATAGAAAACGCCAGTTCCACTTGTCAGACATGATAATCTTAAAGAGCACAAATCAAAAGGTCACCGAGTTAAAGAAGCGCATGAGCTGGCAAGCTGTCGACTATCATCTCTAGCAACTTATTTGGAAAAACATTTTTGTCTTCAAATTAAGCAATCAAAGAAAACATTATAACTGCTAAACTCGGCCATTATGGTAATTAAACTTTGAACTTTGATCCTTACAAGCAATTGAATAAAATATCGGATGAGCATACCTGTAAGAGCCCAAAGAGCCGAACTGGTGACTCTATGGCAATCGGCAACATTCAAGGAACGCAAGTAACGAAATGATCCCAAGTATGCCATCCATTCTGCGTCCACAGAGCTCTCACCGCTGAGATCGATTGCTTCCACGCAATGTTTGAAAACTCTACAAGAGGAAAAAAAAAGTTACTTTAATGGACCCAAAAAAAATCCAAGTGGAAATATTTACGTTCTTGTTAAGAAGATGAAAACTTGCATACTCTAGCAAGGAAGGGAAGAGGAGGCGGCGACGGAGCAGGTTGTGAAGAAGAGAGTCGGCGAGATGAGATGGCAACCTCTCTAGAGAACGTCTCTGTCTCCGCCATTTCTCAATGCTTTCTCTGCTTTTACACGCAGCTTCAATGCATAACCTCACCAATTCACTCTGCTTCTCGCTCTCCATGACCAATTGCCCTGCAACTTTCCCTCTTTCATTTTTTATCAAAGACATTAAAATAAAAATAAAAACAACCTTCGTTGGGCCGTTGACTGGGCTTCCCTGGACTGGCCCAGCCTGCCTCTATGGGCCAATATTTTATCTCTAAGAAACTGTCTCAATGACGAGGAATTCAGCTGTTGAAAGAAAACCAACAAAATCAAGACAGTTGGGACGATAAAGGTATGACTTGTTTTTTTATATTCAATGTATGAGGGGGTTCGCAGCTCGTGGTCCATTTTTGTCGTTTGCAATCATCCGGAAAGGTAATGATTCGGAATAGGCATGCACGGCTTGATTCAATTTGGCTTTGTGCGTGGAACAGCAACGCTGAAGTGTGCATGCATGTGCAAATGAAAGCGGAAAGATGAGTTCACAAGCTCTTAATTCATAATCAAATGCACGTATATATGTCTACCGATGAGGTGAATCTATTGCCGAGAGTGAGTGCATGCTGCTATGTTTATAATCCCAACACAACACATTATGGTTTTCCGGTTTTCGTGCATGCACATGGTCGTATGTCTAAGGACCCAAAACAGGATAAAATCAGGTAGCCACCTTAAAACAGAGAAAATCAGATAAAAATAGTTAAATTAAAGTAATGTTTTAATTTTTAATAGATTTAATATAATTTTGATAAGTCGACATATATTAATGAATGTTTTAATGTTATTTCATATTAACTGAAAACGGATTATTTGTCAACTTATATATTTAATAGATAAGATGTTCGTCACTTTATTAATTTATTAGATAATAAAAACAACAATTTAATTAATTTTTATATATTATAAATGATCTTTAATTTTTACTTATTATTGATAAGAAATTAACAAATCATGTATGTAATTATAGTTTTCGATAGAGACGGAGCTTAATGTAAGTTAAGACCGTAAAAAAAAATAAATTAAAAATTAAAATTTTAATTATTAACTCCTATAAAATTTGGGTTGTATATTTCACCTCCCAAAAAACGATACAAAACTCCGTCACTGTTTTTGGATTGATTGAACTCATACCAGGCTAAGGCGGAGTGCAAGTCAAATGCCAAAATCATAACGCGACGCTCCCGAGTCCCGAATGCCACGTTACTATTTTCCAGGCAAACAACCAGTCTGACTTTTTCTCGATCCTTTCCTATACTAATAGGTGGACTCTGTCCCACCAATCGGAGCCTACGTGTACGATACGTTTGCGCTGCGTTGAAAGGACGTTGATTTTATGTAATATCTTTATGTCCCGCCAAAATCAGTGTTCGGCTGAAGCCACGTGTATTTCTTCAAATATCACACGCCCACGTCCTCCTTTGCAAGATCAAACGGGAAGACGGAACGTTAGAAGGAACGCTTTGTCAGTCCAGATGGCACCCACTAATGAGCCATGATCCAACGGTCCCGATTGCATCGACCCCTCCATTTAACCATTTTGAGTTAGTAGCTCTTAAGTGTCATAGTTGATAGTTTTTGTAAACTTTCCAAGAAGCTTAATGAACGAAATTATCAACGCTACACTGTCACTGTAACGTGTACGACAATGAAGAGCTTTAGAGTACCAGAGATTGCTCGCTTGGATGATGTCTGCGTTAACGAGAGAAAGAAGGGCGTTAAGGAAAGAACTTTCTGCGAGTCAAGTACCCCTTCAAGAAATAAACAAATGAGGATATTCCCATCTTCTTGTGGTGGCTCCTCCGTGAAGGAAGGAACGCCTGTTGGGATATTGACGGCCGTCGGAGAGAGTGCAAATGATGTTGAAGAGGAGAGAAGCGTTAAGAGTCTGTCTCATGGTTTGATATCGGTGATTGGACGGCGGAGAGTTATGGAGGACGCTGTGACCGTCGCGATTGGAGAAGTAAAGGGTTATGATTTCTTTGCAGTGTACGATGGTCACGGTGGGGCACAGACGGCGAACGCTTGCAGGGAAAGATTGCATTTGATAATAGCGGAGGAGGTGGAGAGAAGGAAGCTAAGTAGTGGTGGCGGCGGGGGATTGGAGTGCTGGGAGGAGGTGATGAACGCGTCTTTTATGAAGATGGATGAAAAGGTAAGTGTTGGTGATGAGGGGGATGGGAAGGTAGCGGGTGTGAGGAGTATAGGGTGCACTGCGGTGGTTGTTTTGGTGGGAAAAGATGAGTTGGTGGTGGCGAACTGTGGGGACTCGAGGGCTGTTCTGTGTCGCAGGGGCGTGGGCGCTGTGCCTCTGTCTAGTGATCATAAGGTGATGTCTACAACTTTTTTCATGTCTTTTAATACAATATTTTGATAAAAATTTATGTTTATTTATAGTACATAATCTAATAATAAAAATAATTGATGAGGTGGAACTGTTTTAATCTTGGATTATGTGGGATCACTAATAACGAAGTTCTTTGAACAGCCTGACAGGCCTGATGAGAAGAAGAGGGTGGAAGCAGCGGGAGGTAGAGTTGTGAACTGGAACGGTTGCCGCGTCCTAGGAGTTCTTGCTACTTCGAGATCAATTGGTACATATGTGAACATTGCCTGAGATTCCAATATAGCAGATAATGCAAAATATTCTAATGAAATACGTTGCAGCTAATTGATTGAAAAGTTTCGATTTTTTTATCAATTCAATGCGTAAATGGCTAGACTTGCAATGATGAAGTTGATTTTGCAGGAGATCAATACTTGAAGCCATACGTAATCTCGGAGCCAGAAGTGACTGTGAGTGAACGAACAGAGTTGGACAGCTTCACGGTAATAGCAAGTGATGGTTTATGGGATGTTGTGTCCAGCGAATTTGCCTGTGAAGTTGTAAGGAGATGTCTTAACGGCCAACTAAGGATGAGATTTTCAGAGGAATGTATGGGAAGTTCTGCTACAGAGGCAGCAACAGTGTTAGCTGAGCTGGCTATGGCTCGGGGTAGCAAGGACAACATTAGTGTTATTGTAGTTCTGCTGAATAAGTCATAACTCCTGCTGCATTTCCTGATCCTTGTTGTTGCTTCCGTTTATTTCTTTTTCGTTTCCTTTGAGGTTCAACTGTGAAATGAATTACAGGACAATTGTACAAATAACTTTGATCTTGAAAAGCTTTTTAATATTTTTTTTTTTCCAAAAGAAACTTAATTAGCAATATGTTGCCGTGAATGATATATAGAGTTGGGATATCCATTTAATGTAAATTATTAAAGACACCTGACATTCAAGTTGAACAGAGCATAATTTCACAAACAGAGAGCTCATCTCTCTGATAGGATGATGTTGAGCCAATGAAGCTTATCAAGCAAAGGTTAGAAGTATCATAGTTTTCTTCAACCTTCTTGATAAATATTAATATACACTATATCGGTTAAACCGTAAAGTTGAGTTATGATGCTTTTTTACTGTTAAGCTTATTCTGTAACACACAACAAGAACCCCTTTCAAATTATCGCTGCACTGTGCTAAATTCACTACTCATTCTCAAGTAATTGTTGTGATTGAGTCTACCTTATCTGATTTAGAAATTTTTACTTGTTCTCCATTTTTAATTTAATATGACTTCTCCTACATCAGTTACTAGGATTTGTAAAGATCTCAATATTGGAGAAGATGCTTTCATTCCCATATCTTTGAGGGAAGGAGGGATTATTTGCCTTGAAATACAGTGAATCAGGTAGAGAAGACATGGAATAGTTGAAAGATTGAAGAGCTCAAGAAAGCCACGAACACTATTTGACTCTGTTAATATGGGTAACAAGTACAGATAAAATGTCATTGCACAAACTATATTCATATTCGAAATATAAAAGGTTGCAAAGTGCTTACAATACATCACGACATAAAAAAGGATACCCAAATCTGTTTTGAAGTAGAAAGAAAGAAAAGACGCCTTGCAATCTATTGAGAAGTCATTTTTCTTCGCTTCTCAACTCTCACTCTTTTACCTGTTCTCTCGCAAATCTATCTATATAACTAGCGAAAGTAGAGGAGAAAGAGGATGAGCACTTGTTTATAAATCCTCTCTTCACTCCTTTCACCTCCAACCTCCAACCTTATTTAGCCTAATATCATCTAAAATCCTAATCAGACACCAAATCAACGAGTAAAGTTGAATATCTTTCCCCCAAAGAAAAGGAAAATAAAAAGAAACCTTTTCTGGACTGCATTTGTATAACTGCACAATTCTTTCATCACAACCCCAGAAACTGTGAGGATCTTTTTTTTTTTTTTTTTTCCTGTAATTGAGTTTCATACTTTCTTATGCAAGTGTGTAGCTTGAAACTGAGACGGCTGCAGGATCAGCGGTATGAATGTAGACAAACTCAAGACTTTTTCCAGCAGGTAAGGAGTTGAGCCATGATGGAAAACCATAAACATCCCCGGCTCTATTTAGACCCCATAAAGGACCATAGAGCTTGGTTATTGAAAGCTTGAGATCCTTCAGAGTCTTGCCCGACTTGTTGGTAACTATGGTAGAATATCTGTAGTATTTTTGTCCCTTGGCATTCCATGAAGTTGTAACCTTCTGCTCTATTGCAATTGGAACAGATGATGAAGCTGCAGAACAAACTCTTTGGTTAAATTTGATCATTCAGAGCTACAGTCTTAACCAAACATGTTTAATAGGCACAGAAATACCTGGAGCTGGAGTTGGTTTATTGACAACCGGGTTAGGAGCTGGAACCGCCACTGTTGACACATGTCAATGATAATGATCAACATAATTGACAGGCAAGACTTATTGAACAACTATATACTACATTAGCAAAAGTAAAATCTTTAAACAAAATGGTTATATAGGATATATATATATATATATACCTGGAAGAAGCTGATTATATCCCCCACGACCACCATTTAGCCTTGCCAATATACCAAGGAGAGGAGCATTGTTATAAGTAGCTGGCTCGGTTTGCTCATAATTGTCTCTCTGATCAGCGAAGTTATCATAGGCATCAGGTCCACCAACAAGAGCTCCATCAAGGAGATTTGGATCACTACCTTTTCTGCTAAACCAAGTGGCATAACCTCCGCGGCAGCTGACGAATGAGGGATTAACCTTAATGGAAACAATTGAGGAAGCCCTGTGGTGCACTTGTCTTGGGTAATTGTTACCATAACCCACCAAGTAACTTGTGGCTCTTGGGTTGTCCCCGAGAATGTAATCCACCTGAAGGTTTTGAAGTATCAAGTATGTCAATTTGTTTGCATCAATGTGTACCATAAACTATACTTCAATTATTGCATGGAAGAAAAGATATCAAAATGCAAGTAAATTACCTGAGATTGAGCAAAGGAGAGAATCTGAGATGGTGAAACATTGCCTGAAGAACATTTCATTACTCTTCCAGCTGAAGCAAGATAGTCAGAGTAAGCAGTGGCAAGGAAGGAAGCACTGGTGACAAACTGCATATTGTTCCACCTTTGGCGGAAAATTAGGCCACCGGGAGTCTTTTGAACATTCCTGCTGCCCTTTCCAAGGCATGAACAGAGGAAGTACTCAGCCTTCTGCTGGTACCTCTCAAAGACTGCAGCATGGTGACCAGCTTTGCCTTGCATCAGGAACTGCAACAACAAGAGAGAGATAACAATGTGAATTAGTTAGAAAAACAATCTCTTTCATTTATAATTGTGTCATATCAAGTTGTATGATTCAATTTGTATGTAACATTACTAGATGAAAAAGTATAGACCTTGGCGACTAGAGTTTGAACCCCAGCATACTTAACATCCCAACCAAATTCAGTCATGCCCCAGCCAGTTCCACCCATTGCATCACCATTTTTGCCAAGGTAGTCCAAGTAGTACTGGTTGCCACTTGCTTGATACAACCATGCAGCAGCCCAGAGCAATTCATCCTTTGCGTACCAAAATCAATCAAATTAATATCATATTATTTGATATTTACTATTTAATATTCAAATTAGTAATTTTCCCAAGAGTTAAATAACTCACATTGTAGCCACTAACAGAACGGTAGTACTTTTGTGCCACAGTAATGCTGCTGTCATATTTTCCTCTGTATTTGTCCGCAAAATCAAACAGCTGAATTTTTTTAATTAAAAAAAAAAAAGAATGTTAGACATTAAGTGCAATTCATGTAATAGAACAAAAGTATTAAGGGTAATTTAGGAATCCGATTTTGATTGAAAGCAAAAGCCAGAGGAGGAAGATGGGATGTTTGGCCCCAGCATTGCACCGACAGGATTGGCACGTGACAAACGAAAAACTAATGGGTTACTTATGGGTAGTTTCAAAATGACGGTTGAGATGTGATTGTACTATATATCTGTACGGTCATAAGACGCGACCAGTGATTGACGGGTAAAGTGCGCCCACGATCCAAATTATGCGCCGAGAAAAAACCTTACCCCCATTTAATTTTCAATTTCCAAGATGATAAAATTTCAAGTGATTGGAATTTTTAATTATTAAAATATTTACTTCGTATATTAACTTTTGTATATAATTTTATTAAAATAACTAGAAAATAAATTACTATGCTACAGCAAGACAAAAGCAGTCATTTATGCTATAAATGCAAAAGCTAAATTGCGCCAGACAACTTGCACCGACCAGCCTGACAATAAAGGAGGCTAGCGTAACTACCTCTTTACTAAGGCAGTGGCTATCGTGCGCAACTACCACAACCGTTTCACTATACCGGTAAAGTTGTCCATTTGAAACCTATTTTTTTTCCTTTACTTCAAAAAGTTATATCCAATCAAAGAAATGATACCTGGTAGGAGTGGCGGAGGAGCTCGCTTGCATAGGCAGGGTTAGAGTGGCGGAAAACAAGAGACGCGGCAGCCATGGCGGCAGCGGTTTCACCGGCAAGATCCGAACCGGGGTTACTTGGGTCGACCTTGTAGGCCCGCCTGTCAGTGGTCATATCCTCGGGCCTTTGCCAGCAATAGTGGTCAGTGTTTCCATCTCCTACCTAACCAGACAACCCATTGAATTACAATTACATCCAACTTTAGACACAATCGAGCAAACTAAAAAAATTATATATTATCATAACTTATATTAAATTAGCTTGACTGCTTGCTTTGTGTATTAAGCTTCCCATTACTCACTCACTGCTCAGTCTCAGTTAGCATTGAGAACAAGCGAAACAAGAACCAAAATCAACTACTTGGGATCTGTTACTTTTACTGATTTCCCTCCAAAACAATATGTTAAAGAGTTGAACGAGAACATTAATGAAGAAATAAAGGGTACCTCTCCGTAGAGGACATTTGGTTCGGGATGGGCTTTAATGAGGTAGTCAGTTCCCCACTTAATAGCAGCCATGGCGTGACTGAGTTCACCGCTGGCAGCCATTTGTTTTCCATATTCAACTACGCTCCACGACATCATGGTTATGGTGAATGCCATTGGCAAGCCAAACTTCACATTGTCCCCTGCATCATAGTAACCTCCAACGAGGTCCACCTAGAGAAGAAATTTACAAGTTTTTAGTCAAATCAATAAGAGCCAGAGTTGGTATCAACGGTGGAATGCGAATAAGAAAAATATTTTAAAAAAAAATAAGAGCTTACCCCACTTGCTTTGCCATCGTTTAGGCCAGAATTGCCTCTCCAAGTGACTCTCTGGTTATGGGGGAGGTAACCAGATCTTTGAGCTTCGAAGAAGAGAATGCTCTTGGTCAAAGCCTGGCCATAATCATGGCCAGCAAAGACAAGAGGAAGACAGAGGAGCAGAAGCAGAGGAGTCATGCAAACAAGTCTCGCAACTTTCTCCATGTGAACGGAACTGAAATTGTATTAACAGAAATGGGTGAAGTGAAAGAGATCTATTTTGCTGTTAAGTTTATTACAAAATGGGATTTTTTTTTTTCTTTCACTCTCTAAAATACAATAGAGGAACTCATTTTCATAATTACCAATGCACAATGCTGGTATAATTTAGTAGTTGAAGCTTTTGATAATCCTACCAGAAACAGATAACACTCTTAAAAGAGCGAAAAGGACAAGAGAGAGGAAGAGAGAGTTTTAGGATTGGGAATAAGGAGAGGAGCACAGGCCTCTATATATTGAGATTGGAAGGAAGGTCCCAAGAGGCTAGAAACTGGCAGGGATCAATAAATGAAAGTTTTTTAATTTGAAAATAATTTTCTATTTTTTTTTTTAAATAATAATTTGACATTTGCGAAGTCTGAAAACGGTTGAGAAAAGAACAGAGTCATGTGGGTGTCCCTGGCTCTTCACTGGACGGGTCGGTGTGGATTTAATGTAATTCTGGAAAATAAATTTTACAGTATGCTAGAAATGTGAAAACATAAATAAAGTTTGAGAGAGACACCGAGGATGATAAATTACCAAAACTAGAAAGGACAGTGGAAGAGTCAAAAAAAGCTCAGAAAACTCTCTGAGGTGTATCCACTATGAATTCTCCACGATGCCCTTGGAGCTAAGTGTCTCTATTTTGGAAACTCAGTTGTAAATCATTCTTTTCTAACGTGTAAAACATGGATTCGTCAAGAACAGGTAACTAGTTTTGAAACTAGGTTGACCCAAAAGCAAGAATGAAAACCTTTTACGACTCCGAAAGTTATTCAACCAATCCGATGCTGATGGGGATGGGAATGGGATGATTATGATTTTACCCATCAAAATGATCAAATGAAAATCTTTTATTTTGATCTGAAATTTGAACTGCAATCCAACCTAACGCTTGCCATTATACAAGTGAAATATTACCCAAAAGTTACATGGTGAAGAAAAAGTTTAAACGTGGGAAGTTGGACATGTCCATCCACTTTACCTTTTTGTTTCTTTAAGCACTTTCGTTTTGGCGGAAGCATAGGCGCGATTGAACGTATCAGAGTGCACAGATGATAGTGCTTGGTTGTTGATTTCATTGTCAGATGGCACTTTACATACGTGTAAATAATATCCAGGTCCAAATTTCTCGGACGATAAATAGTTGTATAGACTTCAATTTGTTTTATATTTGAAAGCATTAGCACGCATTTGCGAAATTTCGCAGCTAAAATGACTGGGGTTCTAAATAGGGTACCTAAGTGGTCAGCATAACATGTGAAGGTGCATTATCATCATGAATGCCTATTTGTTTAGGTATGCAGCTGCTTTCATACCAAAAGCTGTATTATCATTTACGCAGCTCACAAGCCATTCAATACTTTCCCCTGCCCAGTCCCGCAATTATGGAAGCCATGAATTTTGAGGCCAATTCACATGCTTCCAAAGCTAAACAAATGCGATGTAAAACGAGTGTCTTATGGTGCTATTTGATCTTTTCTGCCTATTTTGAACGATTTTTTTTTTTTTTATCAAAATGTTGTATTCCATGCTTCTAAGTAGATTCATTCGTGATTTATCAATATTATAGATATTCAAAATTGATGAAATTATAGAAGGAGATGAATGGAAAACTTGAAAGGGAGCATGGAAACGTGGCCTTTGTAGTGTTTACACCTGGTTTCTGCAACAATGTCGCAGAAAGACTGACCTGTAACCGGGATTCGATAACCCGACAAGCGAACAAACAACGCTCACACCATTTAATTTTCTATTTGGAAATATTTTTTTTTTAATTTTTGTGTCCACCGACAGTAACCGGTAAAAAAACACTGTTTACACGAAGGTCAGATAAAATGGTACTCTCGTAATATAATCGAAAAACCATGTCTGGTTTGATATTTTATTTATTTTGTAGCTTTCGCAACTTAAAAAAAGGAGAAAAAGACAAGAGACGATGTGGTCAAAAAGAGGGCTCTCATGTCAGAGCGCTTTATTCCCAACCGCAATCAACGGTCTCCGCCGAATAAGAGATAAAATCTCTCTTTTCTTTTTTTTCTTTTTTTTTCTTTTTTTTTAATTTTTGCTTTTTTAAACTTTTATAAAAGTGAAAAATTTATAAAATCGATGAGAAACAGAGGCTTAAAATACGAATTCATCTTAACACGTACTGTCAGTCAAAGAGGCAAAGCCCCGCGATGACCGGTTTAACTCCGGTTTTGTTACGGCCACGGCAGCAGTTTCCACCACTGCACTAACCGGCTGTCGTGTTTTACTTTACCAACCCCACATGGTAGCATGCCCAGACGAAACCTAGCTAGCCGGTAAGTTTCTTGAATTGTCGACTACCCTGGCCTTCTCAGATCTTGCCACGTTTGCTCCTTAAGTGGGACCCATCTACTGTGGCAAGATCTGGAAGATCTTCCCAAATTAAAAAGCAGAATAGTTTGTTGGAAAATTCTCCAAACATCCATAAATTCTGGAAAACTAAATTTTAACCGTTGGGTTAGAAAGCAAAATAGAGAGACTGTTTTGATATTAGGTTCATTTTTATTTATTTTTAATTATCTAACTAAATTGGATAAAAAACGTGCAAATATGCTTCTGATATCGGTGTTAACATGAATGTCCATCAAGTCATAATGACTAAATAATGATCATTAATCCGTTGGTTGATTACTTGGTTGAGCAATAAAAAAATTATGATTATAATTTTTTTTAAAATAACTCTTCTAATTTAGTTACTTCGTACTTTATCTCTTATATTAAATATAAATTATTTAGTTTTAGGGTTTTAATTAAGATTTTGTTAAAATAAGAGGATTATGGGGTAACTCCAAACTTTCAAGGGTGTTGCAAATTTAAGAAAAGGAAAAGAGTATGTTAAGTTCATTAAACGTGGTAGATGCATAGTTGAGAGTTGAAAGCGTGACATTTAAAAGTCTACCAATAAGAAAACAGAAAGGCAAAGTCTTCCTTCCTTTCATAAGTGGAACTCTTGCTGTTGGTTGTGACCTTAAACAAATGTCCCCTAAAATCATACCAGCTCTCTTTCTTTTCACTTTATTATGGGTTCGGTTTCTCTCTTTTGAAATTTAGGCGTTCCCACTTGATCGTGGAAACTTAACCCATCCTCTACTTTGTTTTCTAACCAAAGTCAATAGGAATTCACATTACAATGTATCTAAGCTGGGTGGTTCGGTGCCTAATTTTTTACTTGGATTTTATGCCAGATTGCCAGTTGTGATGTTCAGATTAATTTGCACTCAAAAACAGTTGCTTAAGTAGCTAAGTGAACAATACATGTTGTTTTGCTGCTGCCTAACATTGAACATTAGTTGGATCTTATGTGCTTACAAGTAGTGTTGTAGCTGGAGAGTATCTTGCCCTTGTACTTTCCTACCCATTTCGTTAATTGTAATTAATGATCAAAGTTCATGAAATCTAGTGGCAAATTTTGAGATTATTCTTTTTTGACTTGCCAAACAAGTTAGTAATCTTTATGGGTTTACTTCGTCAAATTGCAAAGTTAAATAATAATATTAGTGGCTGCACGCAGGGGCATCCAACTAGTATAATATAATATAGATATAGTTTTCACTTTGAATTGCTTGAGCATGGGACATTGTCATTGATACAAATTAAAGGCTAGCCAGCAGGCTATAAGCGAAGCAAGGGATATATATGACAAGTAGTGAGAATTGGGAATTCAGAACATGTGCATCGAGATCAAACGTGTTTCATATCTTGTAGCCAATGTCTCTTTCTTGTGACTTCAGAAGGGCCAGGGCCAACATCCAACGTTTACATACATAGCTTGAATATTATTACCAAAGCAGAGATGAAAAGGAATCACCCACAACAAAAATGTTTTAATAAAACAAAAACAGAACTTGTGTTTGCAACGTCCTCTTGAGTCACGAGAGGACGCCATTGACGTTGGCATTTCTCCAGTTCAGTGTTTGTTGTTATGAAGGGTAACGACCCACAACCCTTGGCATACCACATCCCATACCATCCATAAACAACATACAAATGCTATTGGCAATTTCCTCCCAATTACATTAGTTGAAATGATATATTATTAATCACCGAACAAAGTAATAAAAGCTTAAAAAACTTTATCTTTATTTCAGCTTTTGAGGCACAAAATATGAAAAATGCCATAATTGTGAGTGTAGATGTAATCACATTATAAGTGCCAGGCCAGGCTAGGCTAGGCATGGAAGGAATGCGTATGCATATGCAACCCCGCATGCAATGGAAGAGAAAACCTTTTTATCTTTAACGCTCGAAGGCGTGTCACCGTAACGAAAAAGAGCAAAAGTGTGGTAGCAATTGCTCGACCATGCGTGGAATAACAAGTAAAAACTTTTGGGCTCATCATCACACGTGTAAATAGAATCCTTGCGAGGGACACATGACCCTATGTGGATCTCAATATGATATGTACATGTTCCTAGTGAGAATGATAGAAATTCAGAGAATTTAATGTTGTGGAGCGAAGGCAAAAGACCCCAGCCCCCTTATCGCTTTTTCCTTTCTAACGCTCCCCAACATCTCATACTGCCCCACTTCATCCCTTTAAAGTCCTTAAATATAATTATATCCATCAATTATATACGTTCTTTTGTTAACAAAAGATTACACATTCAGCACCTAATCCGATCCTCTTTCAAGTTTCTTGTCGAATTGTCACTGTTTCACATCACACTTTAAATATCTTTAGAGTATTTTTCGATAAATATCAACGAAATAAATAAAATTTTAGTTGAAAAAAATTGTACTATCATATATCACACATTGCTAACAAATGAGATTTAATTTTTATAACCACATAAATGTGTTTTAGATGAAGGTTGAAGAATATGTAAAGTTAATAAGCAAATTCATAAGAGCATAAAATATATGTATGAAACCTGAAACCGATAATATCTACTTAGTTTAGATCCAAATACTACAAATACCTAACAAGAGGATATAATCAAATTGACCTATTACAATAAAACAAAAGTATTTGTTGATTATGTAAAGTTATTGGAGTGGTTTTCAAAGTAATAGTTTTAAAATATCTTTTGAAAAACCAAAGGAAAATGATATGATAGTCAAGATAGAGAGTTTATAACATGGTCAATACATTCAGCTATTGTGTTTTTCACCTTTTTGTTTTAAAAGAAAAAGAAAAAAAAAACACAGTGGAGGATGTAGTGGGTCAAGGCGCAAATCAGGGTAGACTACCTCCTGTATGCAAACAATTGACGGAGAAAAATGGTACGCTATGGTGGTGGTGGGCTACCCTAGCTCGTTTTACGTACACACGATATATGACTTTTTGATTTCTTCATATTAATTTCAAAATGTGGACAGCTTGCTACCATTAGAAGAGGCAGCTCAATGCTTTTCTTTTTACTTTTCCCCCTTCCTTATGCCTTCCACTAATTGACGTCGAGTGTTTACATGATGAGATATTTTATCATTTTTTCCATCCAAATTCTTGCATGATTAGTGGCACATACACTTTATTAGAAAAATGTTCAATCATTCGTTGAATCTTCTGCATAAGATTTTTGGGTTAATTGGTCATCATAAATTGCCAAACTTGCATGTATTATCGTTCCATTCTCACTGTCTTTGTCACATTCACTTGTCATTATAGTGGAGCAATCACATAAAACGCATACTTACATATTTAATGGCGCCACTAAACCAAGATTTGGCGCTAAGCTAATATAATTGTTCAAAATCAAAGCGTGCGTCTTATAGTTGTCATTGTAAGTCATGCTAAAGATGAATTAAATTTAATCAAGCGTCGCCTTTCCGATCACCATCCTCAGTCAGTCATCTTGACCCCCAAGATGATGTCGAAGAAATTGACTTGAGCTAGCAAGCATAAGTAAGAAACAAACATATGAGAGTTTTGCATGCATGATTATCAAGCGTAATTCTGTCTGTTTTGGGCTCATTAATAATCGTTAATGATGTTTTAGATATGATCAGCTCTTCGTAGTGACAATTATTTTATCCATTTTGGTGACGAAACTTGAAACCCAATTGTTATCGTCCCTTTTTTTGGTCGTTGTAGTACTCCAAACACACAACCCCACTATCCATGCATGAGGTAGATAGATGAAAATCACCTTGAAATATGACCAATTGGACGGATCGCTACTTTTACTCTATAATTTCCTCATCTCTTATGCGGTGCCTTTTGTCCAACCATCCAATTCGCAATTTGTGATTGGTTATATGCAAAAGGTGAAGAGCTGATACCACAAAGTAATCGATATTGTAGTTTAGTATCTTGAATCAATCAAAATCAGCGTACGAATGTGATATTTCGATAATATTTTCAATTCTCTGAAACGTTTGAGATTTGATGCACGAACAAAATCTTGATCATTTATTTGGTATTTGGCAGGTAAGAGTTTTTGAGCCCGGAAGAGTCGAGTTGAGAAAGAAATTAGGTATAGAAGATTCAGAAGAAAATCCCACTAAAAATCTCATTGAGCCCCACAACATATGGTGTAGAAGCACAGCGTCCAAAATTTATTTGTACTCTTCTGTGGAGGATTTGATTGTGGATAAATTAAGAATTTGATATTTCTACCAAATAAAAATAATTCAGAGTGAGTTCCACATTAAAAAATCAAATTGAAACCCGACAACAGAATCCCAACGTACCCACTAATTATTAATTTAAAATATTGTGCGTTGTTTGAGTTTTAAACTCAAAACCTAATAAAAATCTGTAAAATCAACCTTATAAATAAAAATAATATTTAAATAAGTTAAGATACGTTGAAATAACGGGGTAAATACATAGACACCCCCAAGGTTTGGTCTAGGTAACAAACTCACCCCTGTTATTCATAAAGTAACATAAAGACCCCCATTTTGATATTTTAAGTAACATTAAGACCCCTGTTTTTATGGGTCAAGACCCCATGTTTTCCAATTCTGGGGGTCTTTATGTTACTTTATAAACAACAGGGATGAATTTGTTACTTAGACCAAACCTTGGGGGTGTCTATGTATTTACCCCTTGAAATAACCATCTCGTTGGTTATCAATGTTGTTTGATGGGTAAATTTTTTTATTCGTCAACAATACGTTTTTGATATATGCTCATCAATTTATATTTTATTATATTTGACCATCAGATGTTTGTTAACTCTTCAACTCTTATAATTGTCTTTTATAAGAGTCGTGAGTGTTCTATCACATGTCTCATTTATTTTTTTTTAAAAGAGATTTACTAAATTAATTACTGGGAGGTGAATATTTTTACCTATAGAAATATAAAATGAAGTGGTTGAAGGGAATTTCCAGGTGGCCGTGGAAGTGGCAAGTAGTCGGCAGGCTTGGACCGTAAAATGGAGTTTATTACCAGAGAGGCAGAAGTAGACAAATGAAACGGAGGATACGATAAGAATGTCATGTACTGCAGATCTGAGCCGTCAACGCCTCCGCAACTCGCGTCGAACGATGGGGGCCCAGATAACATTTTTCTGAAGCTCTAATCGCAATCAACGGTGATTTCATGGTTCTATAAATCCGGAGACATTGAGACATGTGTCACGCCGAAGAGGGGCATTAACTCTTGCTCATGTGACTGCACGTGCAGTCTGACAATCTCTGCAGGGCCCACCACGTGATGCCCCTCCAAGCCCCGAAAGTCTCAGCTCTTCTACACGTGCTCCGCCAAGGTGGTCCAGTGGATGTGTGCCACGTTTGGCGTGTGATGCTACTCCTCACATGCTCTTAAGTCTTAACCACCGTCTCATTGGCTGTATGCTCTAAAATAGAAAATTAAAAATTTATTATCAAAAAGGGGCAATTGTAGGCGTCATTTTATGGTGCACTCTTTGTCTTCTTAAAAATAATAATAATAAACAAAATAAATAAGAAACCAAAATCATATCATTTTATATATATAATTTTGAACGTGTAATATTATTATTATTTTATTCCTTAATATTATGCAATAAAAATGTTATTGATTGATTTTATAAGTCAAAGTCACTTATTGTGGTATGGGATAAAAGTGAATTTAAATGAAGTCCAGGTACTTGCATTTGCAATGATAAAGACTGGGAGAAACTTTCTCAATTAGAAGTGGTAAGGCGTCTACGGAAGCGCATTTGATGCTTGATTTACTAGCTACTTCCAATTCAAATAACTGATTTGACTCCAATCTTTTGAGTATGAACCATGCAGAAGTCCTTCAATATTCTGATTTTAGCTTCATTTAATTAATCAAATAAACCTGATTGTGCTTTTTTAAACCTGACAGATGATAACAGAGCCAGCCCGAACCTCGCTGGGTGATGAGGCTTATCATTGCTTAAATCTTGTTCACCCATGATCTTCTTTTGGAAGTTTCTAAAAAAGCTAATAATAGGTTGTTCTCTTCGTCAAAACAATAGGATAACTACGCTCGTTACATTTAAATTTGTTAAAATGATGAAATATAGTTAAGGTATATCATTTTTATAAAAAATTGAATTAATTATTAGAAGAAGATTTCAAATTTTTATCTTTCAAACACTCGCTAAAAAATTAAACATAATTTTTTTTGTAAATACTATTTGTTCTCGTAATACTATTAAATTTTTTAGACCATTACAAAACCCGTCTCTATTTTCAAATCCTTCCTTTAATTGCTTCACAAATCACATATAAACCTTATAGAATTGAACGATTATTTTTATATTATTTTAATGTGAAAAAAATAGCTATGATATAATTAAATATTCCATGAATTACCTCGCTTGACTCATTGCTCAAGTTCGTGGAGAAGAGGGAGGTGGGGGTCAGTCAAAGAATCCATAAAAGTCACAACGTTAGCAGATAAAATTAGTGATCTGGTGAAGGTTTTCCGCCACAACCCGGAATCACTGATTCATCTTTTCCCATTTATTTATTTTTATTATAAATTTATCACTATCATATTAAAAGATGGGGTTCTTTAGCTTATAAGTGGGTTTCAAATAGAATAGATAATTTATGAAGAAAATGCCTAGTAAGAATTCAATTTAACCCTCTTTGTATGAATGTAATATTGTTATTATTTTTAATTATAAATAACACGAGTAAAAAAGAATTCTTTTTTCTTTTTGAATCCGCGTTGGATCTTCGATTTATTGAATTGAAAAAATTAAGCTACGGACAAGAGAGAGCATCGGGGCGCAAACCGCGTTCACTTCTATTCAATCATTTGATTTTTGGTTCATGATCTTCTGGACATGAGTCACGCACCACATGGGTCATGAAGGTAATCCCGACCCAACCCACGAGCAATAGGAAATGAGAATCAATTGAGTCTGCAAAAACAAGGCCCACGACTGGATTTCTTCGAACCTCGTCACCTACGGCTACTATTCAGCTTGGTGTCTCACACAAAGCAAATCGGTAGATGTGTTATTTTCACAAGAAATGCAGAAGATAGAGGAAAGTTAATGTTAGAATTGCAGTTGCTTTAAATATTAGTGGCAAAATGATGGTTCTATCATCTGCTTCATTGCAACCAAAACAACCAAGAGAGAAGAACATAAATTCCATACATATTCCACTTACTATATATTACCCTCCATCCATATGAACTAATGACTACAGTATAGAACGAAATGGCATCAACTTTTAAGTGAAGAAAGAAAGTCTATGGAACTCTTTTCTTTTAAGTTTCTATTGACATAAAAAAGGAAACCAGACTCTACATAGTACAGGCACCCCAGAAAATCAAGATCTAAAGGAAATTATATCAATCAACTCATCCTGTTCTCTCCATCTTTCAGAGAGTTTGCTCAACAATGACAACTAATCCTTCCAGCCCTCCTTGTTCAACCGTCGTGAGGCAAGGCCTTTAGATGAGAGACTCGGAGTAAGAGGCATCGAAGGTGTCTTGGGTGCTTCCTCATCATCCCAATCATCACCCCAACTGTTATCCCATCCATCATCAATGTCTGACTCTGATTTTCGCACACCAGAAACTGGCAGCTCCATATCTAGTCTTTGATATTTAGAGGTGCCACTTGAAAGTTGCCTCCAGCGGAGGCCGATGCACATACAAGCTGATACCAGTATGAGCAGTGTAGCCATGGATATGAATATGAGGGCAGGCTTTCGTAACATGAAATTGAAATATATGGACTTAGGTGAGTTGTCAGATTGCTCTCCAGAACTATGTGCAAGTAAATCCCCAAAATCTAGGCTGCAATTTCCATTTCCAACCATTAAAGTGATTAAGTTGTCAGTTCCTCTATTTCTGACAGAGACCTTCACCTGTAAAATACCAACCATCAAGTCAGAATCCACTCTTGATGTAAATAAAAAATCAAAAATCACAAAATCTGTGAAAAGTTCATTACTACTGCCATTGGATAATGTAAACCACGCTCCGATTAAGGATTGCTAGATATCATTAAGATGTCTATTTGATGGGGAACTATATATAAAGTGAAATAATCAACTTTAAAGATTCATATTCTTCACATCTTGTATAACTATGATATTATAATTGCAAATTTTTGTATACACACCAAAAATACTCTATCTTATGAATCTCGAATACCCCTAAAAATGCAGATTTAATGCCCTTTACAACCTTGTCTGCTCCAGATCATCAACTGACCACAGTTTGTTGAATGCATACATGTAACATACTTATTGTAACTGATATTGTTTACCTTTAGTAGAGTCCTTAAAAAAATATTCCTGTTGCTCCCAGTATATTCTTCCATTTTACATATACAAAATCATTTCAGAATATAGCAAGATACTTGCTAGTAGGAAATAGAAACTTGATTCAAGGCTAATAAGTTTCACTCTTTTTTAATAGATGTGGGTAGACGATTAACCATGAAACTAGTGAACTATGGAATAAAAAGCTCTCTGAGATATTTTCAAATAACCATGACATATTGTACGAGTACCTTTTGGTCTTCTTTCTCTTGGAGTTGAACTTCTGTCTTCTCTAGCTGGACATAATCAGGAGCAGAAATTTTAACAGTAAGAGGTCCCTTAACTTTCTTATGGATTAGAAGCGATAGATCCGGAGAGTCTGGAAATTAGAAATGGACTCAAATCTTGATTTTCTTTCGTGAGATCGAAAGTAAAAGGGAACATAAACGTAGAAAGTAAAAGGATTTCACACATATACTATCATTGTCAATTTGTATAAAATTATCCCCATAATTCAGACTACCAGTCTAGCTTCGATGTTAATAGGACTTGAAAAGTTTACCAAACAAGCTATCAAATCCAAGATACATTGTCCCTTGCAAACAGTTATTCCAAGCATGATTTAACAGTGCTGCAATGCATCACAACAGAGACCCTCTCACAGCTAAAGAAAATTTTCAAGAATGCAGCACCGATATAAACTTGTACCAAGAAAATGCAAATCTTACAAGCTTCATTTTCAATCCATACCTATAAATTATTCAAGAATATATTCTCATATTTAAGACTGATTGTTCAGGCTAACATTCCTTAGGAACATATTCTCCTATTTAAGCACTGATTCTTTTGGACTAAATTCCTTAAAAACCCACCTCACTTATATAAACTGAAAATCTTGCTTTGAACGTAATGTTTTTACAAGAGGAAACACTTTTACATCCAGCTCATAAAACCAATTTCATATGCATATATATCAATGAACATTGCAGGATGTAACATTTTAACAGTAACAATAATGAAATGAAAATACACGAAATAACTATTATTAGCCATTAAATAAAATGCCATTTACAGGATGTGAATACATACCATTCCCTGGAACCCTCAAACATGCAACAAAAGTTTTATCATCATCCATGCACTCTTTAGATGAATCACATTCTTCAACCAGAGTTCCCTCCTTCCCTACCGAGTCCGAATCATCTGACTTACCACCCTTTTCAGGCACATCTTCAGATTTGACCATCAAATTCCCTTCATTGTCACCTGCTCTCACCTCCTTATTTGAACCACCATCGCTCTTTTCGGTATGAACAGCTTTTTTTGAACCCGATTCCTCACTCAAATCATTTCCACCTAAATTATTCTTAATATCAACACCTCCTTTATCTACTTTCGCTTGACTGGAGTTACTAACTTCAGTAGAATTTGCAACTGAGCTTGACCCGCCCGTTCTATTATTTGAATTATTTGTATGATTGAGATTCCGATTTAATTCAGAATTTTCACCCGCATCTCCCTATATAATAAAAGCTTGATTTCAGAACCAACATAATAAAACAAAGACTTTAAATAAGTTTCTTTTATTAAATAAATAAATAAATCCTACCTTTACATCAACATCAGAGTGGCCATTAACGAGAAGCAGCAGAAGAAACACCATCAAGAAAACATAACTTGTTTCCATTTTTTTTTTTTTTTTTTTGAGATAAACCCACTTCAGTATTCTACAACAAGTACCTAAATTTACAAATACGATATTCAAAATCAAATCTTTGAATCACAAAGGACCTGGAAACAAAACAAGTCAGCAAAGAATTAAAGATATAACTACAATAACTGACCCGAAAAACGACAACTTCCTTGCGGGTGAGCTTCAGGAGATCTCGGTTACACATATCACCACGCACTCACAGACTCCAGAGTCTTGTGTTAGGTTTTGTTACCAGAGAGAAGCATGAAGGACTTCTTCTACGGCTCTGCAGAGGAAGGAATGGCGAACAACCTGAACCATGAACAAAACGCATCGTTTTGGAAGCTTTAGACAAAATGCCACTTGCCGGCTAAACTAAAAAAGTAATTATTGGAAGCATCGAGCGCGGTTTAGTTGAAAACGTTGTGGCCTTGATGTCATTATCGTTTCTTTTTACGTTCGGGATAATTTCATGTTATTGATGGACGAAATTGTAACTTGAAAAACACTCCGTCATCAGATATGTGAGTCAAAAGGCCATGCCTTACCCAACATTAGTTGATGCCTCACCAAGCATAGACACTTGTTTTCATTTTAAATGGTTTAAATTAAAGACAAAATCTACGACGGATCACATATATCTATCCAATGAAAAGTTACGTAAACTTCAAAACATATAAATTTGTTGTATGGTAAACTTTCCCTAAAATAAATCTCTTATTTTTATCTAAATATTTTAATGAATTTGAATTGTAATGGTGTTGGCTAGGGTGCGCATGACATATAAAGACAATATGCTTAACCTAAGTTCGAAGTATAGAATATGCTAAGCCTCGCTGGACTTCATTTATTTATTAGTGAAAAATTACTTGTGAAGAGAAAATGGTATACCAGTATTGACACTAATTATAGGTGTTTTAAGTGAATTCAATTATGGTACCTGATAGACTTCGTATGGACGGTTTGATTTATATTGGAGCGTTAAAAATTATTTAATCTATATTACATATGAAAGGAATGTGAAATAACAAATTTAATATTATTGTTGGTCCTAACTGATAGCTTAAACTTTTAAATTAATGGTTTCTTAATAATTTTCACCTCCTATCAGGTGTGTTTTGTTGGAGTCATGGATAATTATCAATTACTTCTATTTTGATCCCACGCACGATTTATTTGTCATGCACGATACTTTTACTTTATGTAATATTTGTGACGTATATTTTTTTAAAAATATATTAGAATTAATATTGTAATTATTTGGCCCATTTGACAGCTCTATCTGTGGAAACAGTTTTGGTCAAAGTTTGAGGCAGCATCTAGTTATGAGCCCATCTCTATGTTCAAAGGTGTCCTCTCCCAAATCTTGTGCCATGCTTGAGCCCATTTCTGAGTCCACTCATCAACGTCGAGACATAGTTCGTAGGTCCACCCTATTTCCCGTGGATTGGGCTTTTTAGTATCTAGAGCTCCTGGGAATGTGAAGGGCTTGTAAATCAGAAATGGTAACAGAAGAGTTAGAAGCATTGCTACTCTGGTTATTCTCAACTCCTAGAAGTTGTGTTATGTTGGAGCCACTTGTTGAGAAATCACTGGAAAATGTTGATGCTAATTAGTCATCCGCAAAGGATATGATGTTCAAACTAGCTGTGAACAAACCGATAAATCATGCATCCAGGTATCATTCTTGTTTTAGAATTTTGCTGCGATGCATGGGTGTGTTTTCATATAAGTTTTTAACAACTTGCAACACGAAGTTTTTACTTATTGGGCCCATCAAAATAACAAGTTTAACTTTAGATTTCAAGAATGGCTCAGACCTAGTTTGAGCTAGGTCTGTACCAATTATCAAAGCTGGGCTTGTGATTTCAATTATTATAGCCCATAAGCCTGTTAAGTGTAAGCCCATTCTCGGCCATCAAAGATGATTGGGTTTGTGGGCTTGTAAGCTTAAGCGCGATTGCAAGCGTATGTTGATGTTCTTCTCATAAACGTAAGTTACGTAACAACTGAAAGTCCATTCCATTTCCACCAAATTTAATAAGATCGAACGAAATTCATGAATATAAAAGATGATGTGATTCAACGGTTTACTTTTTTTTCTTAATTAACCCAAAATTTAAAAATTTTGATTTGTAAATTAAACCAATGGCCCGTCGACGTGTTAGTCTATGATAAATCAATAATACATTGTCTTTAACTAAGCCGTTAATCCATCATGGGCTAATTGATCGGCAAGCGAAAATCAATGAACTCACAAACCAACAGTTCATTTAACAAATCAAAATTTTTAATTTTTTTATTATTTTTCAATTCATTCTCTTAAATTTGGTTATTTTACACAACTTCTGTTATTTATTCAGTGTTCTAATTGTTAGTCTTATCCAAGTTGAAGTTGGAGTTTGTAAAGTCAAATTT
>JANKKB010029842.1:14169-32818 GCA_026225775.1 Bursera palmeri | reverse complement strand
GGTTTTTGGGCTAGCTGTAGTGTCATTGTTAGGCTGTCATTTTCGAGTATTCTGTTATTTTGTTTTGCTTTCTGTTCTTACTTTAGGTTATATAAATGTAGCTGGATGGACAATGGGGAGGCATGAATATTGACATTTCGGGAATCTAAAATCCTTCTACTCTTTCTCTGAATTTTTCTTTAGTTCTCTTTGTTTTCCCTTGGTTTCTATCACATGGCTTCTAATCTCACCATGGGCCAGTCTGCTATTTTTTTAGTCTACTCGAATAGAAAGCAAAAACGAAGAGAGTTAAATTAGAAATTGGGAACTAGTAAAGCATGAAGGTTCTCCTTAAAACAAGTCAATACTCAAGAAACCACTAAAACTTGAAGATTCATTGAACTTCAAATATGTATAAATTTTTACCCTATAAAGCATTTTGTTACTAGCTTCACGCAGTAATTTACTGTTTGTTGATGCATTTCACTACAGAATTTTTTACAACATTTTTCTTAGAGTAGTTAATAATGGGACCTTATAAGTTAAAAGAAATAAAAAATCAAGGTGCTAAAAATTACATTTATACAAACTATGTACTTGTTTTGTTCAAAAACTCTAACATTAGCCGCTGAAGTCTCATCCTCCCATGATGAATCAGAGGAAGTTCACCAAATCTTTTCGAAATTTTCTTCAGCCCATTCAAAAAAAAATTTCTGGCTACGCCACTGGTGAGGATCTGGTGAAATAAAAATTAACACTACCTCAACGCCCTGAATTTTTTTCACTAACGCCATCTGGTATGTTACCGAGCCTGCTCTCAGGTTGCTGCTCAGCGTGGCCTTCTTGAAAGCTTGTCACATTGTTCGTTTGTGGGGCATCTGCACAGCCATCTCTAAGAGTTGGCAGGCCTTTCAATTGTCTAGGATCTTGTTGGCCTCCCTCCGGTTGTATCTGCTCTATCTTTTTAATAGCTTCTCTCATGTCTAAGCGCTTCTCTGGACTGCTTTCAGTGCAGGCTGAGCCAATGTGGAGAAGCTGCTCCATTTCACCAAGTGAATTCTGATCATTTGCAATCTCTGGATCAAGCAATTCAGTTACTTTCCTCCCTTCAGTTGCAGCTGATGCCACCCATTCCACCACATCAGTCCCACCTTTACCATGGCTGAGATATTGAGAAGGGAATTTCCCTGTCAGGATCTCAAGAATGATAACACCTAGACAGTACACATCACATTTTGGTGACACCTCCCCGGAAGCAACAGCTTCGGGGGCCTTGTAACCAAACATTACTTGCCCAACTTTGGCACTGTTGATCAAGGGACAGAATCCATATTCTGTGATCAGTGGTTCATTGTTGGGGCAAAGAAGAATGTTGCTTGATTTGAGGTTTCCATGAGGCAAGTCAAAAGAAGCAAGTTGAGCATGCAGATAGCCCAACCCGCTAGCAATTCCTTGAACGATCTTTAAACGGGCAGGCCAGTTGAGTTCATCATGTGACGGTCCACGATCACCTGTGTGTAACTACGAATGTTCTAATCACAATTCAAAAATGATATAGACAAAAGATTTTGAAACACAAACACGACTCCTTGTTGCTTTCGTTTTGCTTTTACTTCTCAGCCATTCTATCTATTGCAAACAGTTTTGCTTTTTTGTACCAAGCAAAAGACAGATGAAAACCGATTTTTCTCTTTTGCTGACACAGAAAAGAAAACATTTTTATAACAAGATACACCTTAATATAGTTGTTAGCAGAAACCGGAATACATTTTTTGTTTTTTTTGGAGTTTTGGCTCATTTTGTTATATGATGTGACTTCTCTATGAAGTCGGAAAATTGTAAAGAATAAGGAATTTGATTTTTATATGTACCTATAAATATATAAAGATGGAGAATTGAGAGAGAATTAGGTATAAATATTATACAAGATATGTCATCTATAGAGATATGGAAAGAGTTATTTCAACACATGAATTGACAAATGAAACCGAGGAATAATTTCTAGATTCTGTTAGGTATCATAAAAAATAACAATACTGATAATTTCTAGTGTTGGAATGGTTACCAATACTGGATTTAGTGTTCGTATTCTCATACTCTGATTTCTCTTTTAATCGTGGGTATAGGCAAGTTTTGTCAAATCACATAGTACATGATATATACTTGTGTATGTGATTGATTTTATCTGGTATTAATCTAGCCTAACTGCCTCCGTTCAATCTCCTAACAATTTTGATAAACAGAACAAACATGCTTAAAGTTCACTAAGAGATAGTTTCATACCATGCAGTAGGTAAAGCAAGCTGCCTTTGGGGATGAATTCATACACCAACAATTTCTCATCTTTCCTGTAGTGGTAAGCCAAAGGCGTCATAACGTTACTGTGCCTTAGCTTTCCAAATTTTTTAATCTCTGCATCAAACCCCTCTCTCCCCATTGCATTCATCTCCCTCATCCTTTTCACCACCACACTCACCCCATTAGTTATCATTGCCTTGTACGAACTCCCCAATCCCCCATTTCCAAGCGCTTCTGCAGCTGCCTTCATCAAATCTGACAATGCAAAAACACCCTTTTCATCATTCACCATCACCAACTCCCCCACCCCGCCGCCCTTTCCATGGTTACTGCTGCTCCTTGAATGATTAGAACTCCGGCGATTCGAGCTTGGTTTTCTTTGTACTTCCGTTTCCTTTCTAGTTGACACCGAAACCTGGACCTCAACAGCCTGCACACTCTCCTTTTCCAGCACAGCAAATGTTCTTCTTTTTCGCCTCCGTTTGAGTATCAAGACAACTGCAACAGAAAGAAGGATTGCACCTAATGTTATGAATGCAGCAACAATCTTTGTGTTGTCTTCCTTCTTCCCACCGGACTCGTCATTGCTGTTTGGAGGCGGCATTGCTGTTAGTGACTTCTGACTTTCCTCACACTCCACACCAACATTTTTTCCACAAAGACCAGCGTTTCCTGAGAAAGCACTGCCATCGAATTTCGCCAAAGTAGGAGGAATTTCCCCTTCCAACTTATTGTTTGACAAATCAAGAGAGTCCAAATTCGGTTGTTTAAAAGCTGGAATCGTCCCACTGAACTGGTTGTTCTCAATATGCATCTCAACGAGGTGACTCAACTGAAACAATGATGGAGGAAGCGGGCCTGTGAACTTGTTATTCGAAATCCAAACCTTTCTCAACGCATCCATTTTATCGAAATAACCAGGCGGAATCTCACCCGAAAATTGATTTCCTGTCAAGTAAATCGCCCTCAAACCTTTCAAACCTTGAAATTCGGGCATTGCACCGGAGAAGGAATTGTTGGCAACACTAACAGTACGCAATCCTGGAATCTGATCCAACGCATCCACATCAATCATCCCAGCCAACCCCATGTTTTCTACCCTCAAGCCTGTGACAATGCCATTGTAACATTTTAGTCCTTTCCACTGCTCTTCTTGCCCTTTACAAGGCGCCATGGTTGGCACCCAAGAATCAAGTGCACTTGCATTTGTAAACGAACTCTTCAGCTTCAACAATGCCTCGGTTTCGGTTACCGAAAGCGCTACAGGAAATGCAGTGATGATCAAGATAATGGTTAAAAAGCTCACAAAGATTGGCCGGAGAAGCCACTGCCACGGCACGGCCATAAACTTGCCGGATTCTTGAGGCCTAAAGGTAGTTTCTAGACAATGTACGTAGGTAAAAATCAACACTGCAAAATTTTGTGGTGCTATTTGTTGCTTCTGCTACATTTTAGGTTCCTCTTTCGTGATTTGTTGAGCTCTATTGGTGAGTGCAAACAGAGCCTTTGAATTTAGGGAGTGATGGTTGCGTTAGTTGAAAAGGTCAGCTTCAGAGATACCGTTAAAACCGTTATTTAATTCTTTGTGTTTGTTTACTCATTTGCCCTTCTGAGAGTTGGGGTAGTTTGTGCCTTTGAAGTAGTGAATAAATGGAAGTGTTGGGGGTATTCTAGCCATCGTAAAATGTGTTCTTCGGTGAAAAGGATACCAGTGGTTGTGATACCACTGACAACTTTGTGCTGATTCATTAGATTGAATGAAATCCGACCGTTTATAAGGTGAAGATGAGCGGTGTTTATATTTATGTAAAAACAAAAGTTAGAAATTTTAAGTAATGTCAGTGGAGAACCTAAAAGTTTGAGATGCAGATTGTTTTATGACCAACCTTACTTAGTTCAAGTTAAATAAAAAATAAAAGAAAAATTGTAAGAGTAGACAGAAACCAAGGAGGTGTTTGAAACTTTCCATTTTTTAAATATTTAGATATCGTGACCTTTAATTGATGACAGAGAAATATCATATTATCCGATAGATCGTGTCAAATGTTCGATACTAGAATATGATATTTTTTTTTATTGTATCCACCAATTGTTAAATGGTGTTTGACCACAGCCCATTGGCCCAATCTAACCCAACCCAAAAACCTTCTTGCAATTTGGACTTGTGCTAAGTTATGGATGAACAAAAATCAACAGTGGACGCAAGAAGCTTCTAAAGTTTGAAAGTGGGGGTTACTTAGCACTACTCTAAATGAATGTAACTCAAAAAATATTTTACAGAATAAATTAATAACATATCCATCCTATTATCACCCAAAATATAATATAATATAAAATATGATCATGTTGATAATTCTAAGGAGTAGAGATGATATTTAAATGAACATATTTTGGCAACCACAGTAGTAGGAATGGCTACAATGAGGCCATTACTGTTATACTATGAACACATCATTCATGGAAGCAGCAGATAAAGAATCTCAGGCCCCATTCTCCAACAGCATCATATTTTTGCAATACCTTCACAACTCACTTGCATTAAATGCTAATTAGCTTCAGCAGCATTCAAAAATATTAGAATCCTCTATGTCCCTCATTATCTCATCTTTAACTTATCTTTCAGTCACTATGAAAACACGTTCGATAAAATAGTTGAAAAAAAAAGTAAGATAGTATAAAATTACATTCCTAATATAAGTAATTTGAAGCTATTAACTGTGAAAACGGCGAAACTCCCAAATGATATATATATTCAATGTTTCTTCACAAAAAACTCTTTGGATTAATGTTAAATATTTTCCAAACGCAATCTATACCAAACAGGTCTTTCTAAGTTTTTGCATTTGAAAAATGAAATATTACTCCAGAAACCATATTAAAAGTATTCTACACTTTATCTTATGATTCCATTCCCGGTACGTGAAAATAATTCTTCATTTAGAATAATCTATGCTATTGCTATACTCATTACTCTGCTTGTCTTGCATTTCTTTTATAGATGGCTTTAAAATAATTACTTAACATGTTCGTTGGATTGATTATTTCATATCCATGCAGGGTTACGTAGCTTAAGCTAGCTTAATAAGTAACTTGGACTACGACTTCTTTTCCAGGTAAGTGCTTTACTTTCTATCATAGCTACATTTTGGTTACTTAAAGGAGAATGCCCATAAAAAGTGTATGGGACTGAAATTATTAGAGAAGCTGCAGAAGCGACATATATAAATCAATATCATTGATTCTCATCATCATCATGGTTATTACATATTAAATAATCTGTATTATATATGTTTGTCAGAATTATCGTGATTTTTATGTTTATACATGAATGTTTGACCTTAACAATAGACAGGGATTCCATATTTCCAAGAAGTTATTGTCATTTCATCAAGGTGTGATGCTTGTGGTTATTGCAATTATGAGGCTTGTAGTAACTTTCTTCTATTTTATGCTTTCGACAGATGATTTTGAATAAGAATTCATGTGCAGTTAAAGCCTGGTAAAAGAATTCCTGAAAAAGGAAAAGGGATTATGTATTTTAACACAAATTTTTAGGAAAAAATTGCCAAAATAACCCATTTGAAATGGGGTCTTTGAAAAATAACCATGATCCTTTTTTCTTTGATTTTTCTACATATTTCTAGCTTTATGACCAATATACCCCTTTATATATAATATATAAATACATCTTCTCCACTCTTAACACTTTTTAATCAAACAATTACCAAAAAATTCATCGAACAGTCATTTAGCTCACCGAACAGTCATTTTGGCTAACAAGACAGTCATTTCGACTCACTAAATAGTCATTTCAGCTCACCGAACAGTCACTTCGGCTCGTCAAACAGTCATTTCGACTCCCTGGACAATCATTTTAACTTACCAGACAGCTATTTCGACTTATTGAATAGTCATTTCGGCTCACCGGACAATCATTTTGACTCGTTTGACAATTATTTTGGCTAGCTAGACACTCATTTGACTTGTTGGACAGTCATTGTGGCTCGTCGGATACTCATTTGACTCATCAGACTTTCATTTGACTAGCTAGACCGTTATTTGACTCGTCAGACCATCATTTGACCAATCGAACCGTCATTTTACTCACCGAATAATTATTTTGACTCGTCAGATCGTCATTTAAACTCGTCCAATTGTTCTTTGACTTGTGGGACAGTCATTTTGACTTGTCGGGGTATAATTATCATTTACTTGGGTTTGATTAGATAAATCAAAAGAAAATCAGAAAGTTGATTATTTTTCAAAAACCCCCTTAAATTTGGTTATTTTGATAAATTTCATAATTTTTAGGTGGTTTAATAACTTTTATTATAATAAAAGTAGGTAGTTTTTAATTTCTATTTTATCCTAAAAATGATAGAGCATCTCTTAAGAAGAAAAAAGAAATCCTACTAAAACTATTACGAAAATACAATTACCAAACATATTCTAAAATTGACGAGAAAAAACCTTATTTCTGTCTTTCATGAATGTTGTTTGTATCTGAAAGTAAAGAGAATAATAGGACCAATCATACACCTCGGACAGAATCCATCTCTAAGCACTATTTGTTATTTGGAATGGAATTGTTAAAATGATTTTTTTTATAAAACAATCCTGACGTTTCTAAAAGTAGTAATGGAAAACATAATTTCTTTTTGTTCATAGTTCTATAGAAGTGCTTATTATCACAAGAATACTTATGCCATTTTAAGAAACAAAAAACTAGATGCCCTATAAACCAGAGACATTTTCTAAAGTGGAAAGAAGGTCCTTCAGACTGGTACCTGCGAGTTTTGCAATAAATAAGCGTTTCCTTCCATTTCATACTTCAAGTATTAAGCTTGCCGCACTTCTTGCAATTAAAATCACTGATTGCACTGCTCATTGGCCTGCTGCAAACTTTATATTGGACTTGTACTTCAGATCAGATAATGTATCTTCGCATGCTCCCACTTGTTTGGAATTTGCATTGATCATGGATTTTTTAAGTCCAAACTGCATAATTTTTAAATAAAGGCAATTAATATTGGAGATATGAAAGTTATAGTCTAACCATATATCAATAGCACCAATGTTTTAGAGTAGCTCACCAACAGTCAAGTGAGTCAAAGGATCAGAAGTGGCCTATAGATGAGCTGGTACTGCCTCTGGTATTTGAAAGAAAAGCAACATCATCTTCTCTTCTCTTGATGTTCACATCTTCTTTGTTTAAGCTCCTCTCAATCAAAGAAGCACTGGCCGCAGGAGAAGAAATTTACAAGCCTCCGGAATCCAATACCTCTTCCTCTTGATGTTTAAACACCTGAAAAAAGGTCGCTTAACAGAATGTCTTAACTCCAAAAGCAAGGACATATTGATTAATAAGTTTGAAACGATTCCATCAGAGAATGCAAACCTGGTAGGATGATCTGCGCAAACAACGGAAAATAAACTGTATCAAACGTGTCAGAATATAAACATGTTACCATTTTTTAGCTCAAAATATCAATTCTTCCATCTTCTCCACGTTGTCACATTCTGCTTTTTCTCTCTTGTATGCCCAAAAACCATGAAAACATATGACGGTAAAGGTTCGTGTGCCTCCAGTATTAAATGGTTCTAGCCCTGTACCATGAAACCATGACATTTAAGATGGTAAAAAACACAAGTCAAAAAGTTGCTATAGAAATATGCTTATACTCAGTTACCTAGTTCATATTTCATAGTGAGAATTTGAAAAAAGCTTCTCTTTGTGTGATAGATAGCAAATAGTAAAAAGAAGGATGAGAAAAGTTACTCGTTGATCAATGCCAGTCTTCTCTTTCCAAAGTTCAATTAACTGGATGTGCACACTCTTTTCATCAATTCTTTGTATCGTTCCTCTAGAATATAGGTCTTCCAAAGCTCTATGTTCAATTCCTTTGACGTGATCCTCCGAATAAGCTCTTCTGGCATTACTCTTATTCGGAGGCAGCGATCAAACTTTAAGGATTGAAGATGTGGCATGATTGTAATATGTTCTTTAACCTTCCTTGTAATCCCAAAATCCCATTCCTCCCAATAATACATAGAGCTGAATTTAGGAGATTTCAATTTGGGAAAGATAGTAATGTTTGCCGGTGATGATGATGATGATGCACCCAAGAATTCATTGCTCACTCTTTGTATGCTACTCATCCAGCCAATCTCCAGTGATTCAAGGGATGGGTATTTTCCTAAAGGAGGCAGACACTCCAAATTCTTACAATGGTCAAGAACTAATTTCTTCAATGTGGTTAGTGACATCATCCAATTGGGGGATACAATTATCTTGCCTCTGTAGTATGATATCCCTAAAGCCTCCAAATATGGAGGAGGAAGATCGAAGGCTTCAAGGAGTATTTCATGGTTATCGTGCCCAGGCATCCCTCCCTTAAAGTCTAAACTAAATTGAAGCAGATTCGTTTTATTCCAAAATTCGGCCCTTTTAATTTCACTCTCATCTTTTACATTTCCTAACCCTTCTATACGAAGAGATCCTCTGAGATGATTCAAATTTTTTAATCCTTCAAGGCTACATGCGTTGTTATTATTATCACCGCTACAATTAACAATAAAATATGAAAGAGTCTGAAGGCACGTTAATCTCTCAATTCCCTTTGGCATGTAACTTGGCCGGAAATATAATATTAGATGCCTTAGTTTGATTAATTTTTCCACCCTTTGAGGTAATCTTTTATTCTTCACTCTCAACCCTTAAAGTTTGTAAATTGTATAACTCACATAAAATGTTAGGTAATTCTTCCATCTCCCGTCTAATAATTAAATACAGAAATTTCAAATATTTCAATTTTGTGATTTCTCTTGGAATCTCTTTGAGGAGAAGACATTCGACACGTAATGCCCTTAAATGAGTTAATTTCTCAATATTTAGAGGGAAGTGGTCATACTTCTGAGATCTATCATAGATTAAGAGGCTACGCACCTTTTTGAGTTCAGGTATAAAGATATTAGATTTATTCCCCATAGATATAGTAACCATTAGATGACGAGTTTTATCAAGAGAAAGGTTTGTACTCAAATTTTTACAATCATTGTCTTCAACCGCAAGACATTCATTTCGAGAGAGAAATAATGCAACATCATGCACAATATTATGCATTTTATATATTAAATTATAATCATCAAAGACATATTTTTCAAACTCTTGAAAGAAAAATCGAGCAACTAAGATGTCAAAATATTCTTTACCAATTATCTCCATCTCTTTATTTTGATTTGACGATAAATAACCTTGAGCCATCCACAAATGAATTAATTCGTTTCTATCTATTTTCCAATCTTTCAGAAAAATTGCACAATATAAAAAACATGATTTTACCATAGGAGGTAAATCATTATAACTCAAAAAAAGAGGAGGAAAAATACCTCTTTCAAACGATTCTAATTTCCACATTTCATTATCTAAGATCAATTGCCACTCTTCTCTAGTTTCTTTATTGCGTAAGAGACTACCTATAGTCTTTGCAGCAAGAGTTAAGCCCTTACACTTACCTACAATTTCTCTACCAACTCCTTATAATCTTTCACGTTCTTCAGGAGTCCTATGGAAAAAAGCTAACTTTTCAAAGACTGACCAACATGCATCTTCGGACAATTCCTTAATGTGTAAAATGTCAGACGCATATGAATCTATTGTACGAGCAACTATTTCCTTACGTGTGGTAACCAAAATTTTACTTCCTGGGAGACCATCTTTTAAACATGTGTATAATGGTTCCCATGTAGGGTAATTCTCCTAAAAGAGATTCTAGAGTAGTTAAATTTGCAGTCTCTTTTTTAAAAGACTCAAGAATTGCTTTGGTGATCTTGAACTTATCAAAAGGATCTGAGACACAAACCCACATTTTTTTGTGGAAGTTTCTCGTAATCTTATCATCCTTGTAGGCAAGTTGAGCAAGGGTTGTTTTTCCAATCCCCCCCAAGCCTACAATTGAGATGACACGGGGGCCTTTTCGTGAATCACTACTGTCAGACAACAACTTGTTTACTAAAGTCTCCTTCTCAAGATCTCTACCACATATCTCAGATAAATCAACTAGAGAGGTACTTTCTTCTCGCTTTGGTTTTTCATTACTCCTAGTCACTTCAAAATTGAACATGTCCTTTTGTTTGGCAATAACATCTAGATTTTCATTTATTTCTTTTATCTTGACGCAATGTCATGACGTAAAACAAACAAGCAAGGAGAAGGAAGGAAGCAACATACCCTCTTCTTAGAGACAAGATGATCAACATTTTCATGGCCTCCCTCTATTTGCAATTTCATCCTTTCAGTATTCCACTCGTCCAACACATCTTCCATGTCATAGGATATGTCTTTGAGTTCATCTAACCATAATCTGACAGCTTCGTCCTTCACTTGTCTCTGCTCTGAATCGACGAGCACGGCTTGAATAGCTCGAAAATTGGTGGTAAGTCTTTTAACCTCTTTCCTGACGTCCCCAACTAGGCTGACCTGTCGTCTTGCCTCCTGAAAAGTGATGGAAGCAAGCTGCTCCAAGAAAACAGAAAGAATTGCTTCGGCTGCCATTACTCAGAATCAGATGGTGAATAATGAATGAATGAGTTGCAAAGTAAAGAGAAGAAATTGATGAGATATCAAATATATAAGAAATTTTGGACAAGATTGATATAATAATTCTTGTGATCTTTAACTTAGTCTTGTAGGATACCTACCTTGTCCTTTATGCTTACTTGATGAATGCAAAAGTAAATTCTTTGCTTTGCTTTTTCCTTTTCCCCAAGCTGTACGTGTAATATACTTTGATAACAGCTGCAAGCTTGATTTGAAAAAAGCAAAATGGAATTTGATATCTGGTCTACAATGAATTAGCACAGAGGAATATATCTGTGAACAGATAAACAAAAAGATAAAAGGACAGTTAGCTGAATTCCATTTTGCTTGCTATGCATGCCTTTCAATTAATTAAAATAACCATGCATGAGATACTACAGCTAACTACGAGGATTTCTCTGAACCCTTCCTTCGCAGTGCGTTAAATCGGTTTGCTTCCAAGTCAATATAGTCGTCAGTCCATATAAATAAATAAATAAATAAATTGTCTGGACAAACATCCCACTAATTAGAAAATTAATATCGTACCACCGAAACTTAACTTCTATTATCTTTCCATTATCTTTAATTAACATGAAAAATAGATTGATGCTTGATTATATCAAATATTAAAATTGAAATAAGAAATTTTAATCAGAAATAAATGAAAAAATATTATTTTAATAAATTTAAAGAGATGTATTTCTATAATTTAAGAAAAAAAAATATAATAGAATTTTCAAACTATTAAAATTTAAATAAATCTTGTGAAACTTTTTTATTTTAAAAAATCATATTACCTTCATATATAAAATAATATAATTTTTTAAAATTAATAATTACATAAATTAAATTTCTCATAGAATTAAATAATATAATCTATATTTATATCAATCAAAGAAATTTTAGTAAAAAATAAATAGAATTTTTTTTCTTAAAATACAGTTTTATTACAAGTCATAACAATCAAGAACATTTTTTTTAATTTCATAGTTATTTTAATTCTATTAAATATTTATTGATTATTTTCATATATATATATATATATATATATATATATATAAACCCACCAATTTATTGAATTTTTATATTATTTATAAGTTATTTTTAAACTCATAAATAATATATTATGATATTAAGTTTTAATAAAAGTATTATATTTAATAAAAATTAAGTTTACTAAATATCATGTTATATCTAAAAATATTTCTTAAAATAGGGATATAAAAAAGGTATTGTGTATTTTTAGGTGGTGAATAGTGATTTTTCTAATTAATTTAAGATAATTTACGAAGTGAAGTTTTGGGGGTTTTGTTTTAGTTTTTTATTTAGCGGGATGTTTACAAAGTAAAAACATCACATTAAGCTTCTGCTTTGCGCGGAAAATTTAAGAAATCAAATGCGTTTGCAGAAGATCAATAAAGAAGGGAGAAATTCTCCCAAGAAATTTAGCAACCATTTATGAAATACATATATATAGGTGTTAAACTATTTGTTTTATAATTTTTTAAACCCAGTTTTTCGCTTACCATTGGAGATTCTACGTATATATAACTAACTTATATACCGAACTTTAAACACTTAACGTTACATAATATCTTTGATAAATAAAAAGTAACGAAAAAATTAAAAAAAATAATCATAATTAGGGGAATTTGAAAAATAATTATATTTAAAAAAATTAGATATCATTATTAAAAAACTAATAAATTGATAGATCGGTAGGTTTTTTTTTTATTGTCGAGTGCTCGGCCATCTCAAGGGCTCCAAAAAAATTGTTGAGCATTAAAAATTAAACAAAATATTAGTTTATCGGTTTATGATCATCTACTAAATAATATAATATCAATCTTGAAGGAAGATTGTAAGGATAGTATCACTCTTTTGTTAAACCATTTATTAACGGATATTTATGATTTTTTGAATTCTTGCTTTCCATCTAACATTTTTTTTTTAAGGCAGTGAAATTAGAAATTTATTAATATATTTCATATGTCACTTGACACCTCACACTCACAGATAATCACTCCCCCATCACCTCATTAACTTCTTGCTTATTATTTTTTAAAAAAAAGGCAATGAAATTAGAAATTTATGATTAAAATTTTTTATTTCAATTTTAACCTTTGATATAATCAATTATTAATTTATTAAATTTTTTTATATTATTTATAAGTTATTTTTAAACTCATAAATAAGATATCATGATATTAAATAAAAATATTATATTTAATAAAAATTAAGTTTTACTAAATATCATATTATATTTAAAAAGATTTATTAAAACAGGGATATAAAAAATACATCGTGTATTTTCAAGAGGTGCTTAGTAATTTTTTACTGTGGTTAGCAACAATCTGCAAAAGAAAATAGGCCTGGTTCGGCCCAAAAGTTTGATTGGGTCAAAGTCAAATGAGTCTAACTGTTTGCATTTATTTGACTTTACTAATTTCATTTAAAAAATTAATTAGTCAATTTTTAGGATATAATTTTAATAAACTGTAAATAATTGATTGTAGAAATAATAATAAAAAAATCAACACACAATTTTCTTGATTATTTTGAATTGTTCTGCTGCATCAATAATACATATTAAATTGAGTAAGAAAATGTAAAAGAAAATAAAATTCTCAAAAGTTTGAACTTCTTTTCCGATTGTTGAATGGTTCTCTTGATGATTAGATAATAAATTTCTAGAATCATATCGAATAGATCGCCTTCAACTCATATTAAATCAAACAATATTTTTTCTAGAATCGTTGCATGGTCATCCTTCCGATTCTAGAAACTCAACTAATTATTTAATTAATTTCATGATATTTATAAGATTACATGTTAATAATGTTAAAAACGAAAGCTCCTAATAATCTTATCTTATCGCTTAAAGCTTTCAGATTGAATAATTCCTCCCAAAAGTTTCTAAAATAAAATGCAAAAAAAAAATTCAAGAAAATAAAAGGAAAATAATTACATAAATATACCGAAATTGTGGACACTATTTGAGTTATGACTTGCGTCCGAAAAATTTTCATATCATAACCCTTTGTTCGATGTTGGACACGTTCAATTATGTTTGATAATCTACTTTGAGTGTTTGATGATAAAATCTAATATATCCGATAACATTTAGGTGTGTCAACTATCGAATTGTGTCTGAAAGAATGATTCGAGCGTTCGATGAGTTATGGCATCAAAATTTTCTACTAAAAAATTAAAATTTAGCAAAATCCATTAATTTAATAATTTTTGCAAGTACCCCTTATGTATAGAAGTTGTAGGCCAATTTTTTTTTTTTTTTTTTTTATAATAACATTGTAAATAACAAATAAAACTACTAGAATGATGAAAGAAAATAACTAAATTCAATATGTTTAATCTTTGTTCTTAAGGTACACGTTAAAATAACTTTATCTATAAATATGATATTGCGAAAATGAAAGGAAACTAACTAAGAGGTCATTACACATTTCTAACCTAATTCTTTTGACACATGATACAAATAGCAAAGAGAACTACTAGAATGATAGAAGTATGAAAAAAAAATCAAGTCTTCCATAAGCAACAAAGTGATAAGACATTTTTAGGATTAGGCAATCGAATCTATTACGGTTATGTCCTTTTATTTTCTTAATCTCGATTATGTTCTTTTATTTTCTTAATTCATTCGAAAATAAAGTGAAAAATATTATATAGTTATTATCATATGTTAGTAATATTATCTAATCTTGTAAAAAAGAGACAATCATGATGGTTTATAAGAAAAATAAGTTATATTGTCTCTTTAATAACGTTGTGAAGTTGATAATCAACATCTAATCATAGCTAGATTTTATCATTAATTAGATTTAGCAGTTGGTATTGATGCTCAAATAAAAAAACTGTGTGCCAGATAAGATGAATGGTGCTACTACTTCTTGGACTACTCACCTTTCAATTTCTTTTTCTTGGTGAGATGGGTAATTAAATTAATTAATATATACATTTTCCACACCAAAGGAAACACGTTTAATATTAAAAAAGATATAAAATATCTCCATCATCACCAGCTGTTGCTTGCAATTACCAAATGAAATTGACAATATAAATTCGAACAGCAATTTTATCATGTGATGGACCAATTTTGCTTTTGACCAATCCAATTGGTTTGATTCCAGAACTCCCAATAAATTGTATTGCGTCTTCTCCCAACTAAATATTAGAAAATCAAAGGCACGCCCACGTTTTTAAATCAACTATTGTTTAGTCCAAAAGAATGCATCATTTTTGTCGGTCAAAAAGCTAGGGCTACAATATTTATTATATTATTGACTTGATAATATCCGTAAATTAATAGTAATTGTGATCAATTAGTTTGGATCCATATTCTCTGGCTATTAAATTAGTTGATTCATTGAGTACCGTCACGCGTTTTCATTAGATGTTTTTGATTTTGTTAAATTATTTGTTAACGGAAATATAAAAATGATCTGTTGAATTTCATTTATAAGGGTTTTAAGTTATTTGTTTTACAACTTTATTTCTTTAGTAGTAAATAGTTTAAAAAAATCTATTGTATTGGTGTTTTTTTTTGTTAACAAATAGATTGACAAAATTCGTTAATAAAGATGTTTTGATGAATTTTGAAAATATTATAAAAAAATTGATAATTTTTTTAAACTCGACTTTTCGCTTAACATTAAACCAAAACAAGAGAATACTTAATGAAATTAACTCATTATCAAGTTCTCGTAATCGCTTTTTAAATAGTTTACAAAATGAACACAAAATATGTTTTAAATTCTGAAAACTCATTTTTTAATCATTAACCAAATATATATGTACATATATATGCTTGATAAATAGAGTTTTTATCCTTTATTTTTTTTATAAAAAAAATATAGTCAAATTATAAAACAAATATAATCATTGATAGTTGAGAAAAAGGCAAAAGAGTGATGAGAGTCTTGGTTTGCAAGATACTCATGTGGGTTGTTGAAATCTAATCTTAGGCAAGTGCTATGTTTCCTATGTTTTCGCACATGATTTTTATGTACATACCATAATTGAAGCAAGGTAAAGGATTATCTTAATATAGGGTCACTATCATCCATTTCAATAGTTTAATAGTAATTATTAGTTTTAATCCTTTTAAAATAATTATGTTTTACAAAAAAATTAGATGTCATGATTACAAAATCAACAAATTGATAGATCCATAAGTTCTTTTGATTGTCGAGTACTAAGAATCAATATAATTGTCGAGCATTAAAGATTAAATAAAATATTAGTTTGTCGGTTTATGGTCATGATATTTAAATTTTGTTACAACACGACTTTTCTTAAATAGTGTCCTTAATTTTGATAATTCTTCATAATTTCATAAAAAATAATAAATTAAAGATTTATAATATAAAATATAATATCAGTCATCTACTAAAATTGTAAGTATAATATTATTCTTTGTTAAATCATTTATTAACTGATATTTATGATTTTTTGAATTCTTGCTTTCCATCTAACATTTTTTTTTTAAAAAAAGGCAATGAAATTAGAAATTTATTAATATTATTCATACGTCACTTGACACCTCACACTCACAGCTAATCACTTCCCCCTCACCTCAAATACCTTTCTTTACACGTGCGAATCATGGGACACCGAGATATCCGGAACAGTGTTCCAAAAGCATGACACGTGACTCGTATGCACCGAATCACATGTCATCTACCAACAAACTTTTACGCATCAAGAGTCATGTGATCCCGCCACGTGTTGAATCCTGGGAGCTTTCGACGTGCGAAATGACCGGTTCGCCACTCGTTATGCAAGAATTGTTTAACACGTGCTCTTTATCATTCAAAAATTTCGATAGGCAAAGTCAAGCGAATATTCACAACTAACGTGACCGAAACGTTTGCTTTTAACGCTTTTGTTACGCGCTGTGGGTCCCATGTCCCGTGTCGGCACGGAAGGAAGGCAGAGACGCTAGACTAGAGCTACCTAACATTGTTAACGGAGAGTTAACTCCGTTAATCGAAGCAAATTGACTAAAATACCCACCCCTATACTTTAAGGTGATTTAACACACCCTTTCACTTAAAGTTAATTTAATTACAAAAAGATAATCTTTTCTATTATATAAAAAAAAGCTTTTGATTTATCAATAATTTAGTTGTTTGATGATCACATAAACGTTCTTTTGATTGATCAGTGAATGATTACATCGTTTATCATTTCTAAAATTAATATACGAATGGATGATGATCAATATCTTAATTTTGAAAAACTTGATGAAACATATTGGTTATTTTTTATGTGTAATTATTATTTAATTCCCTTAGTACATTCTTTCCGTTGATTAAATCGAATATAGCACTTTACATATGTAAGTCGGAACTTAAATTAAGGGGAATCTTCATCGATTTTTCTTTATAACTAATGATAAATTGTATGTATATATACGTACAAACATATTACATATTTTATTGACCAATACTTTTTGGCAAAACTCCGATTTCATGCCCCCGTGACTTGTTCAACATCATAAAAAGATTGATCATCCTAGTAGGTTACTGTGTTAAAGACTTGGTCCACCATGAAAGGGCAGGGCAGCCATATGTAAAATACATCTTGATTTGAGAATTGATTCTAAGAAACCACTCAACACTTTCCTCAACCTTGACTATCCACTCCAACCAATCCAAAGATAATATTATTGTATTAAGGGATGTTTTCTTAGCTCCTAAGATTTACAATAATTTTCTAATTCCCCATAGTTTCAAAAAATCTCTTTTATATCCCCTCTTATTTTGCTATTTAATAGTTAATATAAATACAAAAAATTTAGTATAATGTCCATCTTACGTTTATTTTTTTATCAACTCAACATTAATTTTTCCACAAAATTAGTGTGGAAAAAAAATAACTTTGATTTTATTATTCTTAATATTAGTATCGATGTTAATACATATCGACAACCTCTTAAATTTACACTTTTTTATCATAAAATTTTAATCTTAGATTAATAAAGATTAATGGTGAAGATGTGACAACATAATCACTAATAAGAGAGAATGCCTTGGGTATATCTTTTTTACGATGGTGACGTGATATACCTATGCAATTTTAAGTGAACATGCAAATTCGAATATTTGGTAATTTAATATTTTTAAATTTTTATTTATTGTTTGTTTTTTTATTTCAAATTTTAAAACAAAATGAATTAAGACATTTTAAGTTACTAAGGTAGTGCAATCCAAATATCTCCTTAAGATTGTACAGTATATCATGTCAATATAATGATATAATATATAAAATATATCAAAGACTTTCTACTTATATAATAATTTGGTGTATATATATATATAACAAATAAAAATCAATATAATTAAGAGTAGTATCAGTAGGACACATATTAACATGTTTAATATTGTTTAACGCTCTTCTAATGTTATATTAAATGATAAAAAATTTATTAATTAAAAATTATTAAATACAATATCAGAATGATTTTTATAATAAAATTATATCAATTTTAAAAAATATTATACAGTCTTCAAGATATTAACAAGTAAGTCTTAAGCCACATTATTAATATTTAAGGCCAAGAGAATAATAGAATATTGAGAGATTTGTTTGAAATTTCTTAAAGTCATAGAGGCTAATAGAATCACTAAAAATTACAGGGGTGCAAAGGAAAATCTCCCAATTTTGTAATTGTTTTGTCTACCCTAGGTCCCCTCCTCCCCTACTTTTCTTTAATGCAAGAAAAACGTGCTTGAAATCAATACTGAAAAAAACTATTTATTAATAGAT
>JANKKB010029842.1:0-14119 GCA_026225775.1 Bursera palmeri | reverse complement strand
ACTATCCACTCCAACCAATCCAAAGATAATATTATTGTATTAAGGGATGTTTTCTTAGCTCCTAAGATTTACAATAATTACATTTAATTCCCTGTAGTTTCAAAACATCTACTTTTATATCCCCTATTCTTTTTGATATTTAATAGAGTTAATATAAATACAAAAATTTTAATATAATGTCCATCTTACATTTAATTTTTTATCAACTCCACATTAATTGCTCCACAAAATTAATGTGGAAAAAAAATAATTTTGATTTTATTGTTCTTAATACCAGTATTGATGTTAATACATGTTGATAACCTCTTAAATTTACACTTTTTTTAAAATAAAATTTTGATCTTTAGATTAAAAAAGATTAAAGGTGAAGATGTGATGACATAATCACTAATAAGAGAGAATGCCTTGGGTATATCTTTTTTATTATAGTGACGTGATATACCTATACAATTTTGAATTCGAATATTTGGTAATTAATATGTTCAAATTTTTATTTATTGTTTGTTTTTTTATTTCAAATTTTAAAACAAAATGAATTGAGACATTTTAAGTTACTAAGGTAGTGCAATCCAAATATCTCTTTAAGATTGTACAGTATATCATTTTAAGTTAACAGAATAATAGAATATTGAGAGATTTGTTTGAAATTTCTTAAAGTCATAGAGGCTAATAGAATCACTAAAAATTACAGGGGTGCAAAKGRAAATCTCCCAATTWTGTAATTRTTTTGTCTACCCTAGGYCCCCTCCTCCCCTACTTTTCTTTAATGCAAGAAAAACGTGCTTGAAATCAATACTGAAAAAAACTATTTATTAATAGATTAAACAACAAGTTGAGCCAACTCATCAAAGACTGTTCAAGTTCAAAGAACGTGCATAGGAACCCTCCACTTCACATGTTATATTCTTCTTCATCTTCTTCAACTTGTGCCCACCAGCAATCATAATTGATTAAAAGATTTCACTCATCTTCATCTTCTATATATCCCTTTTTTTCATACACATATTCAAAGTTTATGGACTGAGAGCTTCTGTGCTTGTCTTTTACCTCGTCATATGAGTTCTTCCCCTGAGATGTTAAACAGATCTTCATCAATTCCAAACATGTCAAGCTCAGGCCAGAAATCCAATTTTGCTCAAACTTGCAATCTTTTGAGCCAGTACTTGAAGGAGAAGGGAAACATCCGAGATATCGGCCTAGGAATCACCACCCCGAAACATGAAACCAGTCGAGGTATGCTAAATTAAATTCAATCTTTTCGAGTTGTTTTTGTTTTGGCTTGAATTGATTCTTAGTTTAATTTATATTGTCTCGGATTTGTTTCATCAGGGGTTGAAGCATCTAGGCTGCAGCCTGCCACCACCATGAACTTGCTGCCTAACCTGGAAAATGTTTCTGCGTCTTCCTCAAAAGTCATAAAAGCTACAGATTTCTTCCCAGAAATGGCATGTTTTGGCTCTTCCAATCCCATTGAAGATGTCAGGTATGTCCCATTTTTTTTCCTTTTTCTTAGTCTTGTTTAAATATATTTTCTTAGTTACCAAACAAAGACCTCTAGATGTTCATGTTTGATTAAATAATTTTCTTCCTTTTTTGTGGTATCAGGAAGCCAGAGCCTGGGAACTCTCAAATGACAATATTTTACGCGGGGAAGGTGATAGTATTCAATGACTTTCCTGCTGAGAAGGCCAAGGAGATTATGGCCTTTGCTGCCAAAGCCGTTGGAAGCTCTAACATTAACACTTCTAGCCCTGGCTTTGTTGCTACTACTGCTCTGGATCATAAAGTTAATAACTCTAGTAGAGCTGTTACTCCTGACTTGAACATTGCTTCCACTTCTTCTGGAAGCAATAACATCGCCAACCAAGAGCGTTTGATTCATCAGCTTCAACCCTCTCAAGCCGTTGCTTCGGATTTTCCAATCAAAAGAAGAGCTTCTCTGCACAGATTCCTTGAGAAGAGAAAGGATAGGTAAACAGTTCAGTATCCAACCTTTCATTCCAACAATCGATCTAATTTTTGTGTTTTCAAAATCATAGAAACCTTTTATGGATTTCCAAAACCATAATTGGTGGTGTGAGATTTTGTTAAACGTTAAGGAAGATTTGTGATATTTTATCTTTATTAAATGATGATGAATAGTTGAACTGAGCATACATGCTTCTGTGATTTGTCATTTTTTTCAGGGCTATAGCAAGAGCACCATACCACGTAAATGGATCCTCCGTGACTCCTCCTGAACCTGCAGAAAAAAGCAACTCATGGATGGAAATTGAACATGGTCAATCATCAAAACAGCTTGACCTCAAGCTATAGAACACTGATGATCATCACGAGTGGTCAACTAGGATACTCTAGCAAGGGCTGCCACAGGCTTTTAACAAAAATAAACATTCTCATCATTCTTGTATTAACTCTGCTTTTAATTTTTAAATTTTTACCTTTTATTCATATATATATATACAGGGTTTTGTAATTAATTTAATCAAGTAGTATATAATATTATTCACCTCTATACATGAGTATTACACGCTCATTTATTTGTATTAAATGCTTTTGTGTTCTTCTATTCCCAATTGGAGTTTCATATACAATATTTATTAAGTTTTTATATTCATCTGGTAAACTCTCCTCTACCTGGAAAGAAAAAGCAGCAATAGGAGGATTAAACTCCAGAAGTGTCTCGATTATTATTATTATTATTTTTCTAATATATATATATATATATATGTTAATTGATTAAAGAGACTTTCTGAGTCTCTGGATCACCAAACTATCCATTGATGGAGCATGTTTTATACATATCTCTTTCTTTCTTTCTTTTCAAGGCATATGCAGTGTAGCTTTATCGGTGGAATTAACTTTTAGATTGAAATGTAGCCAAAACCAATGAGTGGATGTTCATGATTAATTAATTAGCAAACCCACAAAGAGGTTGGAGACGTTAAGGAACTGTATGCTGACCGGATTCAATTCCTTAATTGACTTGTCAACTATCACCAATTATATAAAAATTGGTTAGTCCAGTATATACAGCACGCTGCTATTGATTTTCTAATTTATTGCAGGTAGGTCAATGGCACAGCAACACCCACCTTCAAGTTCACCTAATTTGATTAATTTATTTCAGTCAATAATGTATTCAATTCATTGATGTTGGTAGATGATATAATATGAGCCATCAAAGAAGTCATGTGATAGAATTTAGGTGAACAGTATATCGTTTGATTCATCTACACTGAAGAGATCAAAATTAAACTTGCTCCTTTAACGGGATATCTGTGGTTTTTGGCCAAATTCTGATATTTAAACCTTCAAAATATGTAATAATCTGGTTTGGGATTAACATATTTGTTTTTTGCTTCACGCAACTGTTTTGGGTTTTCTAGAATCGTCTTTTACCGAAAATACATCTATTTAATGAATCTGAGCGCTTATAAACTAATTCAATGTCTTTTTTGTTAGCGATATGAGAAATGACATTATATATATTTCAGTTATTATTCTTACTTCATATCTTTTAGTATGATAGTAAGATTTTGCAGTCATTTTGTTTTTGTTTAAGAAAACAAGTTTTTACTATTGCAAACAACTATTTTTTTTTATTTTTAATAAATTTCAAATTTGGATGTGTATGATCAATAAAAAACTTCTCAGTTTATTCACTCGAAGAAGTTATATTGTAGTTTTCTTTATCTATCTTGTGTTTATCTCATGTTTTCTTCATCTTTTCATTGATCGGTTGCTTGGCTGAGGAAAACACTGGTTATTGGTTAACATCAGATTGGATACTTAGCAGATCTTAGTGTTTGGATTATCTGAAAATTGGGTTGAATTTCGAATTGCGTTCAGCTCATTGCTTCCAGTAAATTAAAGGGCATAGAAGCCAGGAGCATAATTGCTTTTATATGAAATGGACCAACGTCACCTAAAGGCTCATATAATGGATAGCCCAGAATGCACTCTGGTGGATAAATAGAGCAGAATTTCGGTTCTGATTGTCTGCAGGCTGCTTTTGGGCTGGTTGAATTGTGGATTTGATACATATCGTTCCTTTCCACTTCCCCTCATTAAAGGGTGAAGCAACCGAAAACTTGGGCACAGCTGATCTTGATTGCTTCTGTAACATTTGCCTGTTGTAGCACAAGCCGCAATACAGCAACTGCTCAATAATTTTTTTCTCAGTTTTATCCATCCGGGCCGTCTCAATTATTGAGTTTGAGATTCATCATCAATTTATCACTGCAGGGCTTCTTATTTTGGTTGTTTTTTCCAAGTAGGATCCATAAACTTCTCCTGTCATACCATTTACTGCCTTGGTTAATTTAATTCATTGCATAGTTTCAGCACACAGATAAATTGTTTGCCTACAAGAATAACGTTGTAATATGCTGACTCGAGTTTGTTTACCAATTTGTGCACAGAGATTGTAAAAGAGGAGTTGAGAAATAGTAAGGAATATTACAAAAGAGCATCAACAATCGAATTTTAGGTGAGAAATGTATTGCATGCCGAGGCAGAGGCTTTAAGTTCTGTTTAGTGCATTACTTCCAGGGCAGTTTCCTGTCGGTATAATAGTTGTGCAACTATTGCTTGGTTGAAATATATGATGAAAATTAATCGCAAGCAGGATCAGCTTGTAATTAATCTAACAAATATGCTTCAGATTAAGAAACAATGTTTCTCACATTGTATACTAGCTGCTTCTGCTTTCTGGGCTTTATTTCTCCACTATTAGAATCATCAGAACTGGCTAGCCAAGCATGAAGAAATAATATTTGTGTTGTGTTGCCCAAAGCACGCAACAGAACACAAACTTCTCATCATGGCTACAACCCATTAGAGGATCAAATCAGCTTGGTTAACAGGTTCTGATGTACTGCATTTTATCGAAGCTAGCCGATTTGCCTTTTGTTTTACACTCGTTTTAGCTGAAGTACTCTTGCCTAACTCAGAAGCATGTTGGAGCTTGGAGGTGTTTCTTATAAAGTTACATACACAATTAACTTTTTCATCCGAGATTTATGCAGCCAAGTTCTTTCTAAGATTCATCTTCACATTTCAATACCTATCATTTCAGGTACATTTGAACTTCCCCCATGAAACTTTCTCAATGGTACAGGATCATTGCAGCGAGGTTCAATCTCTTCACATCGGTTGAGGCTGCTGCCTGCTGGCCCTTTGATGTTCACAAAATTAAGCAACATCAACATAGGAAGGGAAGCAAAAAGTAGATTTTCATTTTTCCAAGTGCTGAAGAATTAACAATGGAAAATCTGCATTTCTATGATCGGACTCTAAAGTAACAAAGATTTGCCCCCTAGACAACTATATATACAGTTTTCTCCAATCTTTAATAATATTTTAACTTTTAACTTTAAATGTTGATTTTCTTACTATATATAAGGTTATTATTATTGTTCAACTACGAGATATTTGTGAAAGAACCAGACCGTCATATATTATATATACCATATTTTATATAACAAAATTTTTTGTAGATCGAATATCAAGATAAATAATAAAAAAGAACTTTTTCTTTAAAAGATTTTTAATCTTATGGGTTTACCTTGTTTCCAAGATTCCAGGAGGGATGACATTACTAAAAAGATTAAATATAATAATGAAAATAATAACACATAAAGATTGTAATCAAATTAATAAAAGCAATATTAAATAATAAGAAATTTTCTAATAAGATAATTTACATTTTGTTATAATATATTAAAATATTTATATGATCAATTTGTATTAAATAATAACTGATACAAAGTTTTAAAAAACAATTAGATATGATAAAAGAAATTTCTCTTTACACTGTGTTGCTATGTTGTACTCTTAAATACAACAGCCCAATCATTTCACTTCTTACACAAACAACAAACCAACATTTCGTTCTACGATTGGCTGTTAGAAACTTTAAAGTCACCGACAAGTTATTTTACCTCCTCCATCATCAACAAAATCCATCTATAAATACTTTCCTCGCGTCCACTCATTTCTCCTCTGTATTTCTCTCTCGGTGGTTTTTTATTTTTTATTTTTTTCCCCTCATTTTCTCGAGAAACCCTAACGAAATTTTCTCGGGAACCAAGCAGAGACCACACCGGCTGATTTTCCCGAAAAATGCAGCACCAGAGGCTGAAGCAGCAACAGCAGCAGCAACAGGCCTTGATGCAGCAAGCTCTTCTTCAACAGCAATCGCTCTATCATCCCGGTCTCTTGGCCGCTCCTCAGGTTCAATTTCTCGTTTCTTATCTTTTCATTTCTCTTGTGTATTTTCTGTTTTCCATTTCGTGCGAATCATTGATGCTGCGATTTTGAATTTTTGTTTTAGAGCTAGTTAGGGTTAGCTTTGGATGATCGATGTGATTGGTTTGAATTTTTGTTGGTTTTTATTTGTTTGAGCTAGTTAGGGTTAGATTTTGATTGTTCTAAAATAGAATTTTGTGTGGGAAATGATGTGTGTGTGTGTGTTTTATTTTTTTATGGTTGGTCGATGATAAAGTTGAGGAAATGATAGGAAATCAAATTGTTACAAATATAGCTTTTATTAAGCTTGCTGTTAAATTTTGCTTCCAAATCTTTTTTTTAATTAATTTTTGTTTTTATTTTTGTCAATACTTCTCTAAATGTCTCATACTGTTATTTTTATGGTTTTGGTTGGATGGATTTGGGCATTGCTTGTTGGCATTTTTCTAGAAGAATTTGCAAAGATCTGTCGCTGTCGGGAAATGTCTTGTGAGCTTTTGAGCTGTCCTTGGTGGTTGTATTTGGGATGAGAGTAGTGGAAATGGAAATGGAAATGGAAATGTTTTAAATATTTAAATTTGAAATAATGCCATGGGAAATGCCGTTTGTGACTTTGGCGTTTTTATCTCAATCACCTGGCACTGAAAATCGAGATTAGTTACTGATGTTAGCTAATAACATCTTTTGGAAGAGTTTCCCGGAATTTATTTTCCACTGAATGGGTTTCATCTACATTGGTGACTTGTATGTCTGAAAAATTGGTTAAGTGAGTTGTCAATTGAAGAAATATGGGTAGCATTTTGTTAAAAGATGAGATTAGTATTAGGTTCAAATGGTATTGAGCAGCCATACTGGTTAATGTCAGAACTCACACCAAGTGCCTAGTACCCTTCACATTACATTGAGAACTCTGTTCTCTTTACTGCTTAGTTTGGTTACGGTCACCTATAGTTCTGTGGAAACAATAGCTTATTGTTTGGATTTGCTATGTTTCAATTATGAATAATTTTTGAAACGTTTATTATCTTTTTTCGTTGAATTACTCTAGTAATGGAAGATTAAGAAGGGGTTTTTCTTTTATTTTGTCCTTTTCTCTTTCTTTTTTTTTCCCCTTTTGTTTTCTTTTCGTTTTTACTTTTTCATTTTGCAGATTGAACCAATCCCAAGTGGAAATCTGCCTCCTGGTTTTGATCCAAGTACTTGCCGCAGTGTGTGAGTGTTTGCCTAGACATTTTTCTTTTATTCTTGCTTTTTTTTGTCCGTTTGTCTGTTGGTTCTTGTGCATGCTTATGCAACTATTGCCCTTATCCTTCTTACCCATGAATTTTTTGGCATATCTATTGTTGAATGTTTTGAGTTGTAGAAATTGACATTATCTCTTGTATCTAATGCTTAATTTCTGATACTGCATTTTTCTGACAACTAAGGGAGTTACTTATAGATTTATTTATTTTTTGTTTCTTTTTTAAATCTTCTAGTTTCTTTATTTTTGAGAAAATGCAGGTATGTCGGAAACATCCATACACAGGTGACAGAACCTCTACTTCAAGAGGTGTTTTCAAGTACTGGACCTGTTGAAGGCTGCAAGCTAATTAGGAAGGAGAAGGTAAAGTCTTATATTGTATTAGCCTTTGATAAATTTTCTGTGGTAATTTTGTGTGTATGCTACTATTTAACCGTACATTTAACATTCATGGCTGCTTATATTACCATTTCCTCTGCTTAATTTTCCATATTATTGCCATATTTTAACATCTCTCATTGTTTATGCAGTCGTCATACGGATTTATTCACTACTTTGATCGCAGATCAGCTGCTATGGCTATACTGTCTCTTAATGGAAGGCACCTGTAAGTAAAATTTCCTATTATTTTCATTAATTTTGGTTACATATGCTATTATGGATTTGCTGTAATGTGATATTTTGTCTGCTCTTACATTGTTCTATACAATTGCAGATTTGGGCAACCTATCAAAGTTAATTGGGCATATGCCAGTGGTCAGAGGGAAGATACATCAGGTTGGTTTGTGTTTTTGTGTTGGTGATGGAATACTTCAAATTTTTTATGTGCTGGTAATTATTAGTATGTTTAATGCATGATACCATAATTGATGATGTGCCAGGTCATTTCAACATTTTTGTTGGAGACCTCAGCCCCGAGGTAACTGATGCCACGTTGTATGCATGCTTTTCTGTTTACCCCAGTTGTTCGTAAGCATCTCTCTATCACTTCATTTTTTTATACACTTAAAACTCTTTGTCTTTATTCCTAAATTTACATATCTATATTTGTATTTATGCATGTTTATTTATTTCATGTGTGGTTGACCAAGAACCTAATTATTGGTCGCATGATACTTCGGCTTATTTTTCTATTTTGTCTGGTTTCAGAGATGCAAGGGTTATGTGGGATCAGAAGACTGGGCGTTCTAGAGGATTTGGGTTTGTTTCCTTCCGGAGCCAGCAGGTATTATTATCATTTTTTTGTCTGCAGACTACCTGTGTTTCTTATTCTTCTAAAATTGTTCTTATGGTTGTTATTTTTTTCCCTTTCTATATAGGATGCTCAAAGTGCAATAAATGACCTATCTGGTAAGGGTGATGCATGCCAGTTCATATTTGGCTCTTTTTCGCCATGGCTACTACTTTTAACTAACACAGATCCACTTGCCTTAAAATGAAGTTTAATAAGTGCACCAGGGGTAGATCTCTACCTATTTCCAGAACTAGGAGGTTTCGCATGTAATTAGGCCAAACCTCAAGGGAGGTGAAAGTCAATTTACCCTAGTAATAACTCAGAAAGATAATAGATGGCTTGGTTAATATACTCACATGTGCTGTAGGTCTAGAATCTTGATAAATGAACAATGGTTGAGTTTACAAGTCTAATTTACCATGAGTAATTCTGTTGGATTTATTTCTTGCATCTGTTGTCGTTCTGTTGGAGTTATAATTTCTGATCTCTAGTGTATTACAAATTTTGAACTTAATTTTCCTATTTTCAGGTAAGTGGCTTGGCAGTAGACAGATAAGATGTAACTGGGCGACAAAAGGTGCTGGTTCCAATGATGACAAGCAGAGCTCTGATGCTAAAAGTGTGGTGGAGCTAACTAATGGCTCTTCAGGTGTGTTTGTTGTAGTGTGTATTAGCTTTACCTTGGTTAAAAGCTTTGATACCTAGGACTTAGAATTTTGTTTGAGTTAAATCTTTTTTATTGTTTCATAATCATGCCTGTTTGGGTTTTTGGATTGTAAAAGGGAGGGAATGAGAGATTGATTTGAAGCCTCCAAATCTTGATAATTCATGCCTTTCTATCTTCTTGGCAAATAGATGTAGCTTTAAGCTTGACAAATAAACTAAATTTCCTACCTTGCTTGTGTAGAGGACGGTAAAGAGCCAACAAATGCTGAGGCTCCTGAGAACAATCCGCAATATACAACTGTTTATGTGGGCAATCTTGCTCCAGAGGTGAGAAGCGACAATCCTTTGACTACCAGACATGCTCTCTCTATTTCTCACTCATACATTTAGACAAACATATGCGTATCCATTTATATAATCATGTATACATCTTATTTGTATATGCTATAATATCGACTCTTAACACAACAATTTTTATTTTTTATAATTGCAGGTGACGCAACTTGATCTTCACCGCCATTTCCACACTCTTGGTGCTGGAGTGATTGAAGAGGTCCGGGTCCAGCGAGATAAAGGCTTTGGTTTTGTCAGATACAGTACTCATGCTGAGGCAGCTATGGCTATCCAGATGGGAAACACTCAGTCATACCTCTATGGAAAACAGGTTAAGGTGAGTCGTTTGGCTGTAATATATTAAACTGTTTGCATGTTTATATTTTTTTTGGCCATTAAGTTGTGTGTAAAGCAAGAATATTGCTTTAAATGATTTTATATGTTTTCTTTTATATAAATCGGAAATTGTCTCTTCAATCATTTTTTTTTGTGCTTGTAGTGTTCTTGGGGCAGCAAGCCCACCCCACCTGGGACAAGTTCAAATCCACTTCCCCCACCAGCAGCTGCACCTTTACCAGGCCTCTCAGCCGCTGACCTTTTAGCCTATGAGAGACAACTAGCAATGAGCAAGATGGGTGGCGTCCACGCCCTGATGCACCCCCAGGGGCAGCATCCTCTTAAACAAGCAGGAATGGGAGTAGGTTCAGCTGGAGCAAGCCAGGCAATATACGATGGTGGGTTCCAAAACGTTGCTGCTGCCCAGCAGCTCATGTACTATCAGTAATAAATTAGAGGTTTTATTGTGGTAATAGCCTTACTTCCTGCCTTTGCAGGTTCTTCTTTTGAGTTATGAAATTCCTTAGGAAGCTTTGTATGTTTTTTTTTTCTCTTTTCGCTGAGTGGTGAGGTTATTACCACTTTTTATCTTTACCATATGCTTTGTCATTTGTATGGGAGATAAGATATGTATGTTTCTGTTCCTATGCTATGCTGCAGCCTTGAGCTGAGTTGAGTGGTTATGATTGTTAGAGCAAATTGGGTTTAGTATGGAGAGTAGTAGTTTTTTCTTCTTACGGTTTGAGTATTTTGACAGCTGTAATATGACACAATTTTATCAAGATCTCTATTGGGGTTATGTAGTTTTTGGTTCCTTGAATTTACCCATTTTATTTCATTTTTCTTGATATTTGCTAATTAAACGAGAAACATGAAAACAACTTCCAAATAAACGAGTGTATTTTAATTTTGTGATGGGCCACGTATAAGGATATTTTGTAACCATTGTTCATAACGTTATCAGACGATAACGTTTCGTCATATCTCAATTATTGTTTTCAATTGGCATCTTCTGGAGGCTCGAATGCTCCATCTGGAAATTTGTAGACTTAAAAAGGTCTAGATTCACATTGGAAACAGGACACGATGAAACAAGAATGAATACAATAATTCTACATGGGGAAACTTTTAACTTTAGATGCAAAAAAGAACTGATCCGCAAGCAGTCACACAGCCTCACCATAATTGCAAACACATTACCATCAATGATCATGAAATAGATCAGTCTGTTTCCAGCCTGGCGATATACTCGTCGTAGAATTTTCCTGCTCTTTCAAGGTCTCCAAGCTCAGTATAGCAATCGGCAATTGCCCCATACGCTTCAGTGCTTCCAGAGGCCTCTCCTTCTCGCTTAGAGATTTCTAAAACCAAGGAGTGGTACTTGATGGCTTCCCCGTGCTTGCCTTGCCTTTGCAATGCGGCTCCTAAATGAAGCATATTCCAATCAGAAAGAACTTGAAAAATTACCATGTTTTACGAAAATAAAGTGAGATAACAAGTGTTAATGATGGAATACCATATAAAATATAATATATAAAGTAAAGATTGTACAATGAACCATAAAATCCAGGATAAACATAGTAAAAACATGAAGATCCACCAAAGTCGATTAAAAGAGATTTGACTACACAAGCTTGCTGCTTCGACACAATGAATGATACTCGGAAATAAGAATCCATCACTAGTTGCAAGAAGTTAACACCAAATGGTGACCCAAAATAAAAGCTACCAACATGTGGTGACATGCAGCTTCTTAGTTCATATAAAAAGTGTTCCTCAGTATTTATTGTTTGCGATATAGCAGTAATAGTCATCAGGTCTGTGGACCATTCGGATAATAATACTAAACATCGAAGTATTCAGAAAACATGGTATTTGATAGCTTGACCTGCACATCTGTACCGTTGCTGGGCTTTTCGGTAAAACACAATAATTGTCCAAACCAAGGAAAGACAGCAATGGATTGACAGGAGAATAGAAACAAACCTAAACCCCTTGCAGCCTTCTTCTCCTCAATAGGATCCTTCAGGTTCTGAGCAAGCTCGAGAGCCGTCTTAAACTCTGCAAATGCCTTCTCAGGATTTTGATTTCTCAAAAAATTCTTCCCGGTTTTCAACCGAGAAATCAACTCTTCCTTTCTTGGATCAACTATTACTTCAGCCTCGGATATCCGACTACCAACAGGAGCATAACTCAAGTTGGGGGCATAAGACTCAATCTTAGCTTGCCTTCTTAGAGCAGTATTAATCTGACGCAACTGTTCATTCAGTCGCTGCAGTTCACCTTTCCTCTGCCGTGCAAGCAACCCTGTAAGACAGGCACCAATTATCAGTGTGAAATGAAATGGATATTAATATTACTCTTCAGATGGTTATGCATGGCATTTTCATCATAAGAATAAATATCAGAGATAGACTGAAACGAAATTGGAGGGTTTTCTTTTCCTTGTGTTTTATATCTATTCCAAACTAGAATATCTGCCATGAGTTAAGGAAAAAATCATCAGGCCCAAGAAAAAAATGCTATCTTTTAACTAAGTTGTGCACAGAGACAAATTTTCCCTCAAGCCTTTAACCTGAGGCACTTCTCTGGCTCTGGCTTTTAATACTTTCTGGGTTGACTAGGTCCTACTGTCTACTCTCTTGGGCATTTCAGCATGGAACTTTGCGTTACTCATCTATGGTACTTAAAAATGTCTGAATGCATTTAATTGTAGGAAACAAGACAGGAACTAATCTCATATAGTCATCGACAAAATATAAATTAAGTTCACGTCAAAGCTCCAAAGTGTACCAAGAAGAACATTTGGAAGTAATTTTAATGGTAGTAGTCCTTACCTCCAACAGTGGCACCTATAAGTGCCACCAGTAGCAGTATGGGCATGTTAAAAAAGGAGTTATCAGCCTCACAAGTTTCTGCTAAAGCTTCAAAAGGTGTAGTCAACATAAAGGCATTTGTCACCAGAAATGCCATTGCTGTTGATCTCAATTGCAACTTTCCCATCTGAGAAAATAGTTATATTAATTAGATAATGAAACAATGAAAAAATGGAAAAAGATAATCACTGTTATAGAGAAACTTTATGATCATTAATTATAGAAGCTAAAGATAATGGTGAACTAGGACTAGAGGCATATTTCTTGCAGTTAAAATATTTCATAAATATTTTATGTTTTATCACCCTCCCTGATCGTACTATTTAGCCATATAGATGTCCAACGCATAGAACTTTCTGGAGATAGAGCTGATCATGGTAGCAAAAATGAAACCAATGAGCTGCCCATGGTAGCTAATACAGGGTTTTCCAAACTTTAAGAAAGCGGCAGTATGTCAGGTGTTATAAGCAAAGGTTTAGCAACATATTGTCATATAAAAAGAAAAGGACAAGAGGCAGAATTGATGGTGTTTTTTTTACTGTGTACATTTAAGCATTGAAGGTGGCATTTCCACGATTAAATAATATATCATTCCAATTGTCGTCTCCAAGTCTCTTGCTCCCATTAGCCTACTATAAGTGGGTACAGGTACTGGGTGGATGGTCTATCCATCCTTAAGCGGTTTTACCAGCCATTCTTAAGGAGCAGTTGATTTTTTCTTTATACCAAGTTTAAAGCAAACACGAAAGAAGATGATAAAGACCAGACAGATAAAGACAAAAATGTACATAGCAGCTAATACCAAGGAACTCACCATCCTACCTGATGTGCTGATAGTGCTGATAAATCTTCTAAAGAATTGTCATAAAGTTGTGGCATTTTACTGATATCCAGACTATCTTCTGATTTGTGGCAACCACTGAATCTTGGATTGACACGTCCACTGGAACACGAAACATTTCTTAAAAATGACACGAGCTTTTCCTCTTTAAATAGAAGAGAAGTCAACTTCCCTGGTTCAATAAAATGAATTAAACTTAGATGCTCTATAAATAAATTTTTCCAACTTCACTTAAAATTCTGTGAAACCAATATAAAGACTTAAAACAACATTCGCATTACAATAGCTGGAAAGCTAACTATTTTATCCAAATTGCTTCCTCTCCAAGAACTGTTCAT
>JANKKB010029841.1:16746-32805 GCA_026225775.1 Bursera palmeri | reverse complement strand
TATTACATAAATCAAATGTGTACAATATACAACGTATATTTACAAAGTGATGCTCTAGGGCACAGAAAGTCTAACAATTTCCAAATCTGAAAATTCGAAAAGTAATGATATCACATATAATATGCATTTAATCAACCAGACTAAAAATTAGCTATTATTCAATATTGATCATAGCAAAAGGCTACTGGGGAAGGAGACACGTAAAACTTTCAGCCTTTGATCCTGTCACCGTGCAGTGTCCGCATATTTGAATTGAGAGTTCGAGACTGAAAATGTCCTACGCAGCTCTCAGCTCTGTGACTAATTTCCCTTAATTAGTCACTGTGATCCTCCTCTTCACATATATATATATATTTTCATCAGTGTTTGTTTTAATTGAGGTCTCTCAAAATTTGTGTTTCTAGCTGCAGGCCCGCAGCTACTTTAGGTAAACGTGGCCATTTTTAAAACAAAATTTGCTATCAAAACTACATAAGTATTTGGTAGTTAATTTAATTATATGCATTATTATCACTGTAATTTATGGTTTCTCATTGTTGTACGGATATAGGAACCTCTGACATACTTATTGAGTTGGAAAAGATGCCTACATATACGACTTGTCTTTTAGTTTTTGGCAGATTAAAGTTGTTAAGATTCTTTGCTAGTAAATGAAAAACCTAATAAATATTTTTGCAAGTAAACAATAAAATACCAAAATAACTCTGAGAAACGTTTGGAAGTTCCAAACTGTTTGTACCATAAATGCGCATGCCTTTTAAGCAAGAGTGAGGTCAAGAGAGACGTCATTCACATCTAAGGATTGATCAGCTTTGCTCAGCTTTAACAATGGATGGAAAGCTTTCGACCCTCGCGTTAGAGAAGCTGTTGTGCCACCAGCTACTCTTCCTCTACTCTCGTCACCTAAGTCTTCTAATCTGTGACAATAGCTGCTACAACTAGCAACTTTTGGTGTTACTTTTTCTTGCTCATTGCCCTCCTGAAAGGTTAAACACAAAGAACAAGCTTAGAATCTTTTAGATTTTTAAGTATAAATGTCATGTATTTGTATGTGTCTAAGGGAGAAATTGACCCGCTGGTTATTGCAGCTTTTGAGCAGGTCCTTGAAGATAATGTAAGAATTTGGTCTCTGCTGCTCTATTCCTTTACCTGTTACCTCAGGTTGAGGATTCACTCGCTTTCCGATCCACATATTCCCATTTTCTTTCCTGCTGAAAGAAACGTAAAATTGAAAAGTTGTAACTCTTCCAAAGGTTATAATTAGAATCATGCATGTTAACATGATGTTATGTTTGAAACAAATTCTCCACATTTTTGGAATACAATATAGGCCGGTTGAGTTCTTGTGGTTAGGAGGAAGAGATGTCCACCCTACTCAAATATGAAATTGTACGTAGATTGGGGAAATTTGTGTGTCCTCGCCAACAAAGGAAAGGAAAAACAGTGAAAAAGTATAAAACAGATATGGTGTGTGTCTGTGTGTTTTGAGGCAACAGTAATTATGGCAACCGTTAGTCAAATTTGATTAACTCCCTTCCGCCGCTAGATTTGACTACTTCTAATATTCTACTACCAAAATTTTCAACCATTTTACACTTCTTTTAAGTACTAATTTGTTGTTAAAAACGATTTGTAAGAACAAACAATTTAGCTAATGATGGAAAATACAACCAATGAACAAGATCATCTCACGAACCAGCTTGCTTGCGTTGTAGAATTGTCCCTGAGAGCGAGCCCTTCAGTATAATGTGTTCCAAATCCTTGACTTCGTAATGCATTTTTACTTATCAATCTCATATAATTGAGGTGGTGATTCTGTTGGCAGTAGAGCGGGTCTACAACATTATGATCATTTCTCTTTGCCGCTTTAGTTGCTTCTGTAACCGGAAACCGAAACTCTTATTAGAAACAATTCTTCCGATATCAATTATCGATGAAAATGGTAAAGGAATCATATGTAAGATTTTCCTAAAAAATTCAGAAAAAAAAAAAAGACATAGCATCATATCGACTATGAAAACTTTTAAGAATAATCTGAAACTGTCAGAAAACTGACTATGGATAACATGATGTCTTCTTGAAAGTTTTGAAGAGTCATAATTAGAGCTAGCTTTCCTTGGTATGCATATGCATGTATTACATATTCATCATGATGATCGATAATCCCTTTTGCATTAACTAGACCTTTCCATCCCCAATCAGCTACATGGTTAATTTCCTAATTACTTAATTATCTTGATAATGATCAATTCCTGATTACTTTGATAATGTAAGAAGTACTTTTGATCGAGATTCGAGAAAATACTTTCTGATGTCTTTAGATTTGTACTCCGAAATTAGGAGATTTCAAAATTTTATACGTTATATATATCATGTATACCTTGTATCATCTGCTCATGCTTCATGCTCCTGTACATCTGTCCATGGCAAACCAAAACGTTAGAAATATACTGTAGAAACTCTAAAGGAACACAAACCGGAAAAATTAAATGAGAAAGTTCTGGAAAGAATGGAAAATAAATGAAACCTGGAGATGGCTCTTTACGTGAGATATGGTAAGGCCCTTGACATCCATTATTTGTAAAACCATCTTAGGTGTAGCTCCTGTAATAATATTCCAAAAATTAAACTCAGTAACTGGTCAAATATGCGGAAGCTACTATGATCAAGATCCCATAATGCAGAAACAACATGTGACTTTCATTTGTTGTCAGCTAAGTGGATAATTAATCCACTTTCCTTCAGAAAAGAGATATGAAACAAAAAGAAAAGCATCAGAAAAGGTTGTGCATTTGGGAAATTAAAGAAAGATAGATATCTGGGACCATTTGCATATATATATGATCAGAGAGGTAGCTAGCTTACTGTCCTCTCCACCCAACCGTTCAACTGCATGAACAAAGCAGTGGTGAAGGTCAGGTGTCCAGCGTAGCCTTGGCATTTTTGATCGAACATAAGGCCTGACAACAGGCGGCTTCATCCTTCTCTCTGGTAGGTTATGATAATCCATACTAGTTGGCTTTGTAACGCTCATGTTGGAGTAATTTGATGATTGTGAACACTCTCCACTCTCAAGAGAAGAGGATGGTGACCTTTGAAGAGATACTGATCTCTCTGTAGCATCTGCAGCCACCCTCTTCATTGCTAGACTTGAAAGGGAGTTTATAATTCTGCGGTTGAAACAAAAGAGAATAAATACTAGTGAGACTCTGTCGCATAGAACTTGTCTTTATGTGCAGCTTTTCTCATCCTCTTAAGGGTCAGTTTAGTCTATTGAAGTTTCGATTAGAAAAAGGAAAATTTGCACACGGAATTTCAGAATCATTATTTGTTTTTATTATCCAATAAAGTCTTCATGCATCACTGCTTGTAAATGAAACATAAAAGTAGGTTAAAATTATGAAATTACATCAACGTCCAGAATAATAACTGCATATTCAAAGCAAAAACTCTGATTTTATATACTGTACTCATCACTCAATATTATTCTTCTTGAGGTCAGCTTTTGTCAAATAAGACAAGAAGGGAACTCTCTTAATATAGTAAAAAGTAAGCACATGCAATTGCAAAGCATCAAAGTTCAAATTCCCACAGAGATTTCAGGAAACAAACGTTATAAGAAAAAGAAATCAAAGTGTTCACCTAAGCATACGACATGTTTTCTGAAGAAAACATAGAAAGGAACACAACTTCAAAATGTCCTGATCAATTCATTCTTTTACTCGCAGTCCCCCTTATCCCAGCCAAGACTTTCACTTCAACAAGAGGCCAAAGGCTTACACATATGCATACCACATTCACACTAGTCTATGTCTATCCCACAAGACCAATACCCGAGACAACATGTGCAGCATGCCACGTAGACATGCTTCGCATGTCAAGAAATCATCCTTTGTTGACAAGTGGATTTGGAAGCGTCACCATTGGTGGTGGAATTCAGAGATGATGAAAGTGAGCATGTTAAATATTCTACAAAGAAATTAATAGTTTGGTCACATGGGGCCAAAATGACTGAACAAACTATGCATGTCTGCATGTGGAATTTTCACGGCAAGTGCTGACGAGAGTTGGAGAATGCAGATAAAGCGGTTTCATATTAGGAAATATTCTCTTGGACGGATTTGGCAAAGGCAAGGACAAGTGTTTATGTGATACCGTAATCACCAATAATGGTACGCCAATGTTGTCTCGAAGAAGGAGGTAAGGTTCCCTTTTGAGGCTTTGAAAATTTTCACATCCGTTTCTTTACTGGCTAAGCCGGTGTTCAGCGGTTAACGACAAAAACAACTTGTTTTAATTCATTGATTACAACAATTCACAACTGTGTTAGGATACTTCCATTAATTTGATTGATAGAAAGACAAGAATTGGTATGAATAAGTACAGCTAGCAAATATGGTATGAGCATGATCACAATGAGAACGAGTCGAGTTCATGGCACTAAAATTTTCAAATAATGTTGATTGCAGTGATGGCAATAGCGATAACTAGTTAGAACATGACTAGGAATCGAATGACGTCCAAATAATTATGTTTTATAGCAGAAACTTTTGGACATTGCTAGAAGACCGTTTAGAAGACATAATGGCTGAGCCCCAATATTAGTTATAATTTGAGCTAGCATAGGCCCTGCAACTTTCACTAATTTCACGATGAAAATGGTGAACCATAGCCACTGGATTTTTGGGTGAAGACTTTTTCTTTTTCCTGTTAGTTTGATCACTCACTATTATTTGAATTAAAATTCTCTTTATCTAATCTTTTTTTAACCTACTTTCAACTTTTAAATTTATGATGAACGCGCGCTTGGGTTTTAATATTTATGAAGGATTAAGATTTTGCTATTCAGTGTTTTCATTCTAACGTCTGCATCTCTTCATCAGTTTTGCTTCTCTAAGCGTGAAGAGGTCCAAGACTTAAACAGACAACATTGAATGAATCTTATTGGTAATGCAATTATTGACATTAATGTTAAAGTATCAAGAACTAATTTTACATTAGTGGAATTCGACCATGTGGGTTGCATGGTAATGCAACAATAAGATCCGTCTGAGAGTTACAGAAACAGAAGACTCAACCTGGAACAATAAGACAATGAGTAAGTGACTCAAAAAGCTCAGACTGAGCTCTTGAAGCAATTTGCCGCAGATGAGGACCCATTGGTCCTGAGACCAATAACCAATTAACTGTGTCACCCTCTCGTGACAAAATCTATGGCTGGCTTGTTCACAGAGGCCTTGTGTGGCGACCTCTTGCACGGCCGCAAAGAAGAGCGTTCTTTGGGATTGGTAATTCATCTCTCCATGAATTTGCAGGAGAGTAAACCCTGAGATAGAATTGCTGACCCAGGTACTGCCTGGCCCAGTTCTCAGATCTTATGTTCCACATCCCCACATTGTCAAGAGCCATATATATTGCTGTCCATGACTTAGGATACACCTGCATTTAGTCAGGAAAGTTAATAAAACTAGAGCTCCCACAACTTACCTTCTGGCAGTAAGGACATTATCATTCTTACCTGAACGGTGCAACGAGCAACTGTGTCTCTCAAATTGTAGCGTGCTCTACTTGCAGCCGTCCATTGCCCTCCATCCATCCTAACCATTCCACAAATTGTTTAACATTTCGAGCTACACAAGTAAAATATTCATTATCGTCGTCCATGGAATGAAGTACATAAAAATCAAAACAGATAACTCACCCAACAACAAAGAATGAATAACCATCGATGTGATATGACTGCACAGTATCCTCCCAGTTTTGGAAAACAATCTCAACAAATTCCCTGAAGTTAGCTGCCATGACAGAGGTAGCAAGCCATGCATTTCCCCAAGTGGGACTGGTGGGAATGCTTCCAAGATTGAAGACTCCAGGAATCTTGAAGTAGTCTGCGAGTTTCAATGGTGTGTCTGGTGGTACAAATGAGACACTATTGATGGCATACCTCTGCTTGCCATTAATATAAGGTGCAGAGTTTGCAAGCATAATTGTGCGGCTGGTCTTGATCATCCCATAGTGGTAAGAACCTTGAGGATTAGGTCTAGGCCCACTCGCTGTCAAATTCCAACTGGTGATGATATAATGAAAGCATTAAAATGAGAGAACTACAGAATTCTAAGCATATTTAATGTTGAAAATTTTATTAAGAATGACTTCGAGATAAGTTTACAACTGATTACCGAATAGATCTCGCCTGGTTGAGGGACCAATCAATCTGAGTAGTAGGACCACCAGGAACCGGACCAGAGACTCCTATACGCGAATTGCTGTAGTGAAGAACAGCAGTTGTTGTGAGCACACGAGGGGTGAAGCGCGAAGAAACAACGACATAGTAGTCCTTTGCAGGCTGATCTGCTGTGACCAACACAGAATAGGATTGCCCAAGATGAATGTCAAGGGAAGTGTAGGTATTCTGAAGTGTATGAGAACCCTCTACCTCTACCAATTTCATCTCGTGCCCCTGAATTCTGAAGTTAATCGATGTTGCAATCCCCACATTGGATATCCTGAATCTATATGTCCTGCCTGCAAATATAATTGAATAATGTTAAAGTCATAAAATATTATTACAGTTCCCACGAGAGATCATTTGTAGAACTTAATTAATAAAACCTGGATCAACTGTGAATGTGTATCCATTCCATCCACGACCGTTAATGAGAAGGCCATCAGGGGAGGGAAGGTTCAGGCCCATGTCCAACCGGCGTCTTAATATCTATAGAATTAAAGAGAAAATAACCAATGTTACATTGCAAGTGCTAAAAAAAAAAAAAAAAAGCATGAANAGAATTAAAGAGAAAATAACCAATGTTACATTGCAAGTGCTAAAAAAAAAAAAAAAAAAGCATGAACTTTCTAGTCAATCTGCAAATGTGCTAACGTGTTAAATCAAAGAACTCTTACATAGTGATTTGTCTTATACCAGTCCCCAGCGAGTACAGTAAAATCCCCAGCAGGAGGAGGGAAAGGTACAGGAATCTTAGGACGGCTCCAGATTCTAATCCCACCAAATGCTCCAGCAGCCTTATGGAACAAAAATGATGCAAAGTAGAAATAGCTACCAATCTGGTCCTTGGCTTGGAGTACATATGTGAAGTTTTTTCCAGGCGGGATTGGACAGGTGGTGCCATAAACTCCATCCTGCCATGAGTTTCTTCTTTGCTGCAGCCCATTCCTGAGAAGGACATGGACAAGGTAGTCCGATTTCAGTAAACTAATGGTCATCCATGCCGCTTAAATGCCTCAATTATGACATGGACATATAGTGCAGCAAATGATTAGTTATTTCTCCCTTAGGATTTTGCAGTTATAAACTAAACATTTTCTACGAAGTCATTTCCAGCATGAATTTCCACACTAAATGCTTGCTTGGAATGTCCATGAACAACAGATCTGCCTTTGTGCACATTGAATGGGAGTTGGGAGAGATAATAGTCATAACTCATAATGGCCCCCGGACCCATATGCAGGCTAATACGAAACAAATCAAGTCAAAACACATCTTAAGTTTTTTATTAATTATAGATTTATTTATAATGCAGATTCAGAAAACTAGCATGTGAGGATAGCAAGATTCACTCATCTCAACATGAGGCCAACTGCACAAGTACAATATTTTATTGCTAATTGAGGATGATTAGTTAAGAAACTATGCCGTAAACATAAATTATCACGTCAGATTTCAACAGAATCTCTGTTAATCTCAACTAAAATAACATAGACAGATCAAAGTGGCTAGAAAGGCAAAAAGATTCAGTCCTGCCCCCACTTTATGTTTCTTTCCTACTCGATTGACGATATAAAGGAAAAATCAATGGATACTTCGACAAGATAAGTTACCCAAATAACCTTACACTTCCACCTCATTCATCTTAACCAGTGCTCGATAATTCAGTTTTCCAGGGTATATTTGTCATTTGAAAACGACGCAAAAAGAGTAGGAAAGAGAAACATACTAAACATTTCTAGCAATGGGAAGTTGTCATCCATAGATCTGCTAGTCAACTTTAGTTCATGCTTCCCACTTTCCATTTATTCTATTGATTGCATGACTTTAAATCCCATTTCCTTGAATCACATCTAGAGCGACTCTTGCTTGGTTGCTGAGAAAATTGTTGAAAGTAAATACGAATAAAAAGGACGTACGTTCTTTCTTTCTTTCTTTCTTTCTTTCTTTCTTTCTTTTTTTTTTTTTTTTTTGGTTGCTTTCGGTAAAGNTCTTTCTTTTTTTTTTTTTTTTTTTTTGGTTGCTTTCGGTAAAGAATACTAGAGAAACCAAGTGGTGCTAATAAGGACAAGATTCATGAAGATCATAAACATCCAAGACTGATAGACTTGCTTTCTTATCTTTCATTTTCCTACACTTTCTCGGAAAAACCAGAACAAGAAAGTAAATGCTGAAACAGATAGAGAAAAAACACAAAACCAAGGCTCATACACTTACCAAGAGATTAGAAATGGTTCCCTCAAGTAATTGTAAACACTTATAATCAAGTTATCATTAGTAACTGCATCGATCTGAGGCCCTGGAAACTGCCCATTAATCAAGATGCCCTGCCACATTTTTCCCACATTCACACTACCACACATTTGCATAAACCAAAGCAGAACACAAACGAAAGAGCTAGTAGTTACCTGTTGCTTAACGCCAAGAGGGTAGATATCACCGTACGTGATTTTCCAAGTATAGAACCTGTAAGGACTGTCACCCTTGACGCCATTAACAACGAGAAGCAAAACCAGAACAATGAGAGAACAGAGGACCCTGTTTTCCCTCATTTCTAGCAGTACACTAATCTTCTCTCTGTCAAAAGCTTTCAGAGACAGAGAAATGATATCTCCAGCTAAATTTAATGAATAAATAGATCTTAAGAAGGGTAAAGAAAAAGAAAAATGAGGACTTTCTCCTCTCTCTCTCTAAATCAATCTCCAACTCTTTTTTCTTTCTAGTTTTGTTTGTAAGCAGAGCAGCTCAGCTCTGTTTCTTGTATGTACAACTGAGAGGTGGGGCCAAAGATGGCATATGAGCTGTCAGTGGATTTTCCAATTAAATGTGCCGGAGCTAGTGCATTGCATGGTCCAAACCAATCATACACCGCAAGTTCCAAGTGGGTCCATGATGTTAACGGCGTATGATTCGATTTGAAGTGTAGCTCGGTGGAGGGAGTGAGAATATACGAAATGTGAGTCTATAAAGTCACTGGAGTACCAGTGTCACGTGCAACTGGAAACATATGTGGTGCCGTCCAGAAAGGTTAAAAAAATTCTGGGCAGATGCTTTACTATTCACTTCCAGGTCAAGGATTGTAGCCTTTTCTTGTAGGGATATTAGGAGAGTGGATTGCCCACTTTTAATCTCAATTGGTCACCCTATTTCCATCAAAAGTTATTGCTTCCGAGTAATTGTTTAATAGAGAAAATTTGAAAAGTAAAGAGTTTTTAAGCAGGGTATGGGCATATGATGTGTATTATATAAAACAGTTAAATGCTCCGCCCCTTTGAGCTATTAAACGTTCAATCACCGACACAGTAGTGTACACTTAGACTAGAATACACATACAAGATGTTGGGTTGGGTTAATATTCTAAGGAAAGAAAATTGGATTCCTTTCTTCAAGAGTCGCAATTTCCTTTATTTGATATGAGTAAAAATTAGAAGAAAATTATGCTTACAATCATTCAATTTTCTTAACATTAGGTAACTATAATTCCTCCCGAGATTGGGAGAAGTCTTGCTTCCTCAACTCAACATATTCAATCGACAACTATTAAATTAACCCCTTAATATTTTACTAAACTTTGTAATATTTTTATATAAAATAATTATTCAATTTTACAAAAATAGTTCAACAATTATAAAATCTGCTTGTTGCACACACAGTAACAATTTTCATGGAAGCTCCGACTTCCAACTTTCCTTTATTAATTAATAGAAAAGATACAATCTCGTCCGAGGGAAACACCCACAACTTTCCTAATGTGCTCTTAATCTCTAGGTATCTATTTATACAAGTGCCAAGCAACAACCCTAGCCGGTTAGGATATCCCTCAATCCCTCGAACCAATGGCATTACGCTACTCGGCATATTGTAGATGGTAGTCTCAACTATTAGGATGATGTGGCGTGCTCCTATGCTACCATGTAACCCCATTATTCTATATGCAAGGATCCCAGCCCTTAAGTAGGAACCAACTAGGTCAGTCCCTTGTCTTTTAAACCTATTCCTACTCCTTAATTGTAGGACAACATGACTCTTTCAACTCTCCAAGCCAAGGGCAACCCTAACAAGTTCCTTCCACTTTCTATTTTGTAGAAATGTGGATCAGGTCGTACTCATGCTATTAGGCTTAAAAAATAAGAATCAGCCCTTAGACAATTAGGGCCCATCGTTGAACACATGTACTGCTTGTTACGTGCCATGCGCCACTGCACACCTGCATATACTCATGTCATTAGGCGTAAAATATGAGAATCAATCCTTGGACAATTAGGGCCCATTGTTAAACACTGTGCTGCTTGCTACGTGCCATGCGCCATTGACACTTGCATATACTCATGTCATTAGGCCTAAAATATAAGAATCAGACAATTAGGACACTTGCCCATCGTTGCACCATCAATTGCATGTCATGCTGCTACTCACTTGCCCTGACATACCACTCGCTGCTAGGCCCATCCTCGCATGTGCCTTAGCCCACATGCACGCTTTCTCTAATGTCACATGAAGTTATTAAACGTGTTCTTTTTCATGTTAGTGTCGTGCTCCTTTTTATGTGTCAGCGTTCACACGCAGCCCATGCACGCATATCTGCAATGCCCGTGCGCGCATATCTTCGCATTATGTTGCATATCCCCTTCACTTGTAAAGTTGTAACATTAGGCGTAGAGCAAGGAAAGCTATGGGTGTGTGAAAGATTTATCCTTGTAACATTACGCTATAAGGACAAGGGTAGTGAAAGAGATTCATCCTCGTAACATTAGGCCTATAAGGACAACGCTGGACATATCTATATAACTTGTATATTGATGCAATTCGTTTATATTACTCACACATGGGTGGTAGGTTAAAATACAATAAAATCTAATTATGATGAACTCATAAAACATGTAATTTAAAATAGTAAAATAAATAAATAAATAACAATAACTTGATCTCATGACAATTTAAAAAAAAAAAATTAATGTAATGTGGAAAAATATCCGGCACCCAAAAAATCCCTCTCGCTCGTCCTACGCAACATCATCTCCTCTACCATCATCTCCAAATTATATCTAAACATCTCCATGCAAATTTTGTACTTCTCAAGTTCCTCCACGTCTAAATCCTCCATGGATTCTTCCCAAAAAAAACCTTCTCTTCCTCCTCCACCATCATCATTGCTAATCTCGGGCTCTTTCTCTGAATTTTCTTCGCTATTCTCTGGCGCTTTCTCCGAACTCTTTTCCAACTCATCATTCACATCCATCCCATCATCATCATCGTCCTCGTTTGTTTCTTTATCTGAATTCTTCTCCTCCATAACACAATCCTCATCGTCTGTTTCACGTGGAAAAGGGTCTTCTTCAGAAATCTCTTCAGCCAGAAAGTGATCAACAACATAATCCGTTGAAGGGTGTCCGAATGTGTAAACTCTCCCTTTAGGAGAAAACACGATTATAGCAATCATCGCATCACACAACCTGCAAAGTTCAGCACCCTTTTTGAAGAGGCCTTTGCGACGCTTGGAGAAAGCCACTTTACGACTAGAATTCTTCTCTATCTTCTTGATCTCAATCTTCTTCCTTCCAGTTCCATTTGGCTTCTTCTTTGTGCTCGTCTCTGCCATATTGATCCGTATAAACTCAAATAACACCAACAACGGGAGACACCAAGGGCTGAATGACAAGCCTAAGAATTTCAAAACTGTTTAAATAAGGGAAAATCAAAACTTTTTACATAAAAGAATCAAGGAGAGAAGAAAAAAGTTGGAAACTGATGAGATTTGTTTCCAGTTTGAAAGGATGAGAATTATGTCAAGTATTGGAATACACACACACACATATATATAAATAAGTTTGTCAGTTCAGAAGTTTTCGTATAGGATTAGGTAAGTTATAGAGATTGAGATAAAGACTGTTACAGAATTCGAGTGATACCAGAATTAATTTATTAGGAAACGATTAAAGCAGTCATTTAATTGGAAACAAAAACAACTATGGTTACCTATTTATTTTCCAAGACTTTCCCTAGTTGACTTTTCCTAACGTGTCTTACTATAATAACATTATAATTCTCAAACAATTAACAGTAAAGATTTCGGATCTGCAGAAATCTAGTCTTTATCTAGAATTACTATATAAGAATCTTTTAGGGTTTGGAAACGGTTTATAATATAGTTTTCTTTTTAAAATTAATATTTTATTAAAATGTTTATTTTTATTTATTGTATATAAAAAATAAAAATTACCATTTTTCAACCGTTAAAAATGTGAATTACTTGGGGTAGAAGATTAAGATGGTTTGAGAATTCTGTACCTCTTAGGCTTCATCGTCCGATAATAAATATATTGAGTGCTGCCAACCTGGTGACCGACTTGGGAAGACGAATTCAGACTCCTCTCCCCAGTTATCTCATAAAGCTACGAGTAACCACAAAAGTCTGATGTTGTTCGGCGGCACAACTCATGACACCCTTGTATGCTGCGCTGTTAATTTGGTGTCTCTGAACCGATGTGTTTAATCATTAATCAAACAACAAAACCTTTTGTCTCTTTGTTGTCTAATGTTAACAAAAAATGCATCTAAAAACAATTGAGAAAAGATAAGAACCAGACAACAGGAACCTTATTAGAATTCAGAATTTTGTTCCTGATGAACTGGCAAGGTTCACCATGTCCAATCTATTCTTGGTAGGTAACGACGGTTACTTGTTTTCAATAGCTTATGTCTGATATGAGACGCATTAGAACACCACTCTCTGCACAGGAAACCAAAGAAAAGAGGCATAGTTATGGCAAAGAAGAAAGTGAGGTTGATCAACAAAGAGTCCTATGTGAGTAAATGGCGACTAAAGCTCTCTAGATCTCTCTCTTTGTCGATTGCATGCATGTATTTATCTCATTTCATGTTCTTGTAGGTCATACTGGATAATGGTTTGGTAAGGCTCACAATATCCAAACCTCGAGGGTATCTAACTGGCATAAAGTATGGCGCAATGGACAACCTTTTAGACCTCAAATCAAGTGAATCTAGCAGAGGGTAACTTCCGAAATGTCACATAATTTAGTACAGAAAACTTCAATATGACCATTGTTTGTTTGGGACGATCAGAGATTCTGGTGCTGTCCATATAAACTTGGTATTTGTATATAAACTTACAGATATTGGGACGTCAATTGGAGTTTGCCAGGGGGCCAGGACAAATACCAATCGTATGCTTTTACCATCTCTGTGTAGTTCAAGGACTGTGCTTTGGTTTTGATCACTTTGATAAAATGAATATTGAAAGCATACTTACTTTTGTAACACAGACTCAATGGAGCTGAGTATAGCGTCATTTACAGTAGCAACGACCGTTTAGAGGTTTCTTTCAAGAATTCTTACGATCCATCAACTCCCGGAAACAAATTGCCACTTAGTGTTGACATAAGGTAACATATCTAATTTTGTTTTCATTTACATTTCAACAAGTCCAAAATCATTTCAATGACTGTCTTTCCTCTTTAGGTACATATTGAGGAGTGGTGTTTCAGGCTTCCACTGCTATTCGATATATGAGCGTCCCCCTGGATGCCGTGCCTTTGATCTTGCTCAAACAAGGATGGTTTTCAAGTTGCGGCGAGATCAGTAAGATTTTTAATCGGTTCAGCCTTTTGGAGTCAGAAGCCATTGCTTGTTTATCTTTACATCAACTATGTATTTCAAAATACTACCTGCGGTCAAGTTGAATGTGTATTATCCATGAAGATAACGTTCTATCTATCTATTTTACTTAGTTATTAAATTAAACCAATGATTCCTTATTGGAGCAGATGGTATTCAATGGAAATCTTTCCATTTAGTTAGTAATAGCTTTGGTGTTTTGTTGTCCAAGAATTCTTATGTAAGCATCTACATAATGTTTTGATCTAAGATTTCAATTCTTATATTGGAGCAGATTTCACTACACGGCAATCACAGATGAGAAGCAAAGAATAATGCCAATGCCAGAGGATTTGCTTCCGGACAGAGGCAAACAGCTAATTGTGCCGGAATCAGTTTTGTTGGTAAATCCCATCAATCCAGATCTCAAAGGCGAGGTGGGTATATAGTAGCACAAAGTTTTGTGTTGGTCTGCTACATCAAAAATGCATGCAACAAACCAAATAATATGCCCGATTGAATGCAGGTTGATGATAAGTACCAGTACACAATGGACAACAAAGATGGAGGAGTCCATGGATGGATAAGTTCTGGCCCCACAATTGGGTTCTGGGTTATCTTTCCAAGCCATGAATTTCGAAATGGTGGCCCTACTAAGCAGAATCTCACTGTTCATACTGGTCCAGCATGTTTAGCAGTAAGCTATGACATGCTTAAACTTAATTTTCTAAGTTAGGAAATTTTTAAGATATATTATGCTTTAAAAAAATAAGGACTCTAAACAATTTCATTATTTTGAAAACAAAAATAACAACTCTATTTATAACTAAATAATTCAAATCCAATTCAAATTACAAAACCGAATTTTAATCGAGATAAACACAAATTCTAATTGTGATAAAATCTCTAAAACAAATAAACAATGAATATATCCGAATACTAATAACTTTAGATTACATTGGTAATCTGATACTAAACATTAATAAAACATAGTATGATGATGAGAGAATCAGTATGGTAAAAGCTAGTCACTCTAACATACAAAAAATGATTGTGGATGCTTCTATAAGAAAAAATAAATATGTCTTTCATTTTCATGCTTGACAACAATCATGTGAAAGCTTCTTTTAAGTTGTTAGAAGTGCAAGCAGCATACACACTGAAACTAATTAATTAAGAAATGGATGGACTCCTGGTGTTATAGATGTTTCATGGAACTCATTACATTGGAGATGATATGTTGGCTCATTTTAAAGAGGGAGAGACATGGAGAAAGGTGTTTGGCCCTTTCTTTGTATACCTCAATTCAACTCCTGATGCATCAAATGCATACAACTTATGGAAAGATGCAAAAAAGCAGGTTAACTTTCAGGCTACAAATTTAATATTTCTGAGTTTGCTTTTGAAATTTGCTAGCTAGAAACCATAACGTGTCGCTTTTTCTAATGCATTTCTTTCCACGTTTGGCTTATCCTAGAGGTTGCTTGAAGAGGCAAAATGGCCATATGATTTTGTTTCGTCGCCCTACTATCTAGCTGCTGAAGGACGTGGTTCAGCTACGGGAAGATTGTTCGTCCAGGATAGGTAAATGAATCACTCTCTGGTAAAGATTTGCTCAGACGTCACTTCATATATATCACTGCTCGTTTAGAAAAATGCGGGATCTGAAAAGCTTTAACAAATCCTAGTAAAAGCTAGGTAGATTTTATTTTAGCTAACCCGGATGGAGAATGAGTTAATCAAATCCATTCTTGCCATTATGCACCAACAATCCTAGTGTTAGAGTGTGACCTGAATCCTACTTCTTGGAGAAATCCTTTTAGGATTCGGTTTTATGATTTGCTCTCGATTAGATTATATTTTCCTAATTATAGTTAACTTCTATTATACTAGTTGACTCCTATAAGAAATAGGATTGATAGAAGGAATATGAAAATAGAATTATTGTACCAATAGGAGTCCTGCTCTTATTAGACTCTTATTAGGAATAGAAGATCTCTATATACATCTATAAATATAGGGATTGAGAATTAGTTCAAGTTAACGAAAAGATGTGAGAAAGAAGAGCTAGACATAAGGGATAAATACCTTTAGTATTTTAGGAGTAGAGATTTGGTTCAACACGGGTAGAATACCTTCAGGCTGAATGATAGTAAACCTTCGTGCTCTAATATGTTTGTTATCGGGTTGGTATTTAGTAGTGCACTAATATGTTTGTT
>JANKKB010029841.1:0-16718 GCA_026225775.1 Bursera palmeri | reverse complement strand
TATGGTGTGTTATCTCTTGTACTCTTACATACTTATGATCTAGTAGATTTATCTCTTCGTCCGTGGATGTAGGCAATTGAAGCCAAACCACGTTAAATATTTGTCTCTTTGTGTTGTTTGAATTTTACCAATCTTGATGTTATTTGTTTCCGTATAATTTCCTTACAAGTGGTATTAGAGCTCGTTTATTTTCTTAGACCTAGGAATAATGCTCAAATTCACATTGTTATTATTGAAACCAGGTACATTTCCAGCACTCTAATTCCAGCTAAAAATGCTTATGTTGGACTATCATCTGCAAGAACTGAAGGAGCATGGCAAACCGAAAGCAAGGTCGGCACTAACTGGAATTGGTTACTTTGCCATCATGTAGACTTGGAAAGTTCTAAAGAGTAGTTGTGGTTTTCTGTACAAGCAGGATTACCAGTTCTGGGTACAAACAGACTCTAATGGAAATTTCACCATCAAGAATGTAGTCCCAGGAGTCTATGGACTCCATGGTTGGGTTCCAGGTTTCATCGGTGATTACCTTGACAAAAGACCTGTTACCATCTCCGCAGGTACTTTTGTGTTAGAAACAAATGATGTTTATTCCGTTTCCTGTTTGAGCCCTTGTCCTGAGCTCATTGAATCAAATGTGAAGAAATGCTCTTAAATACTCTTTGCATAATGTTATCCAGGGTCACTAGCAAGTCTTGGCAATCTAACCTATGTTCCCCAAAGAGATGGGCCAACCATATGGGAGATTGGCTTCCCCGACCGAACGGCCGCTGGTTACTATGTTCCCAATGTTAATCCGATGTATGTCAACAAGTTGTTTCTCAACAGCCCTGAGAAGTAAGCAACTTCTCCCCTTCTTATAATGAAGTTACACTACTGAGATTGATCTTAAATCCTTTAGGTTTTCCTTTTCTTTTGAACGTATAACGCAGGTTTAGGCAATATGGCTTATGGGACAGATATACTGATATACACCCTGAATCTGATCAAGTTTTCACTATAGGCATCAATGATCCCAAGAAAGACTGGTTTTTCACTCATGTGGATAGGTCTTTACTTCTCTTTATTACGTATAAATTGCGGGGCCATGCCTTAGAATAGTATTTACAGTTTATAATGGTAACAAATATTTTGGACTTTCTTTCTTAGGAGAGGGGCAAATAACAAGTATTTGCCATCAACATGGACTATCAAGTTTCATCTTCATACGGTAATCAGTGGAATTTACAAAATGAGATTGGCCATTGCATCAGCTACCCGTTCTGATCTCAAGGTAAAGACACAAATATTAAGTCCCTCGCAATGCCACAAAATAGGCAGAGGCACAAACTTTATTTATCTATATGCTAATCAACTTTTTTTTTTAAATTTTGCAGGTGTATATCAATTATAAAGATGATGGCCACCTGGTGTTTGATGAGATAAATTTGGGGATGGACAATACAGTTTGTCGACATGGAATTCATGGACTGTACCAGCTGTTTAGCTTTGATGTTTCCTCAGTATTGTTGATTAAGGGAGATAATTCAATGTTTCTTGAACAGGCCAGGAGTGGAGATCCACTTTGCGGAATTTTCTACGACTATTTAAGGCTCGAAGCTCCTCCTACATCCTCTATGGAACCCAAGTGGGTAGAAGGACAAAGATAGAGCTTAATAATTTTACGGACATGCTTGTCTTCTTCGAATGCCTGCATAATACAACAAAAACAATGTTATGTCCGCTGCTCATGTTCACAGAAATCTAATGTTTCATCCACTTCTTATTTTTAAGAAGAATTCCAATAATGATAATATGGGGAACAAATCCTAAACAGTGAATCCTTTCTGAGTAATTGACGTATCCATTTGCAGACAGAATTTTGCACTAAAGATCATACACTGCCAGCTAGTTAAAACAAAAGGTCAAATGGAAATTCCATAACGTTGACCCTCAGTGTATACCAAGTCGAAACATCTATTAACATTCTGGTAATTAGCAATAATGTTTCAAACTGTAACACCATCATCCAAAAAGCTTCCCGCAAAATGCTGTTAATATAACATTTCATATTTCATTTACACGAAAATGCATATAGGTACCCATATTGCATAAGTGCCGTTCCCAAAAAAGGATCATAAGTTTGTCAATCTTCAATTCAACCATTTACTTTAACAAACGTCGCTGTCTAAAGATGGTTAACAGCAACCCGTAATGATCACTAGGCAAGACAGGAAGCTCCAACTTCTTCATCTCTTTCTTCACTTTCTTCTCTTTGTAGTATGATAGACCCGGTATTGCCTCCATTCCAATCATGTCAATTCTACTAATCTTGAAATCACGCAAATTGCAAATAAACCGATCTAGCCGCTTCTGCAGTGTACGATTACCTGACAACATCTGGTTGGACTTGGTATCATACGTCCATCCATTTTCCCCTGGCCTTAACTCTGTCCAGGCATCTAGCCATCCATTAGGGAAAGGAAATTGGCCATCCAGCTTGTCATCCCAATTCATATCACCACAAAATATCACGTTTGGATTCTTTTCAAGAATGTTGATAGCATCCTTTGCCTGATCTACACGTTCTTTACTAAACATCTGATCCCATGTAGGAGGGCCCGGGCAGGGACTCTCAAGATGGCTAGTGGCAATAACCAATGGCTTGTCCTCCTGAGCTTCAACCTCAGCAATGCAAAGTTCTCTCCCCATTATTGAATTTCTGAAGGGTTTACAGTTGAAGGATTTCACAGGCAATTTGCTTAACTGCACGTCATGCAGTAATTCATGGAGTTAAGAAAATCTCATTGCCTCAAAATAAATCAAATGACCCTCAAATCAGCAAAGTCTTCACCCAAATTATTAAAAACATAAACCTAGTGATGGAGTTAAGAAAATCTCATTGCCTCAAAATAAATCAAATGACCCTCAAATCAGCAAAGTCCTCACCCAAATTATTAAAAACATAAACCTAGTGAAAACTTCAATTGCAAGTACTTAAAAGCTCGATCATATGAAATTATATTGTGCATGTTCATGGCTGAAAGGGTTCGTCGATATCTATCATATCCAAAGTGTTGAGTAATATTAGTCTTTCACATGCAAGCAAGAATCAAATTGTCAATGTTGATCAATTACATGCACATCATTTTATAAATAATGTTCAATTAAGGGCCTTGTGACTTTCTATCCAGCAAGCCTAACATTGTTGTATGATCAACATAAAAAACAGATCCTACCAAGAGGATGGTCAAAGGCTTACCTGCATGCAAAAGTATGGCCTTGAGTCTGCCATTTCATTGGAAACTGAGCACTGATATACCTTCCACCAGCTGGATTGGCGGAGTATGTCATATATATTAGGAGTAACCTCCTACAGAGCAATATGTTCACCTGTAAGATGTTATACAATAGATTTAATCCATTGACAGATACCATGGAGATTTGATGCTAATAACCTGAAGACAAATGACATCTGGTGAATGCTGTTGAATGAGGTCACCGATTGCTTTCATCCTCTTATGCATCTCCAGGTCTTCTCGGAACCAAACATTATAGCTCAAAACCTTCAACGAACTCAAAATAGGCCCTGAACTAGCATCCTCTGCAGCAAACGTAAAGTATCTTTAACATGTACGGTGACAAACTCATGTTGTCCCACAAGGAAAAGATAATGTTTTCAGAAAATAGAATAAAAACGAAAGCTCCAAACAAGCCGATAAGAGCATCTTTTATTGCCCACTAGCGTTACAAATAGAAGACTTGCACATTAAGAACCAAAATTGCTAAAAACAATTAATTCATTTCACTAAAATGCTTCTGTATAGATCAGGCGCACATAAACTTTAGCAATCCTTGCAAGTACCAATTGCAGCATGCATATTCAGTATTGTTAATATCCATGAATAGGATAGGCAACATACAGAAGATAACATCTGAGTCATGAACAATATCTCTATTGGACTTACATTCATCACTTGTTACTTAAAATAAGAACTTCCATTTCATTCTGTTTTGAAACTTAAGAAAATCCAACAAGACGAATCCCATTCTAAGACAAACAATGAGATTTCCATTTTTTTATCTTTACTTAAAGTTCTCCTAAAAAATAACACTTTGTCAGTTCACTCCAATTCTATAGCGAACTTTCTGTCTCTGAAACTAGAAAATCAATTGAACCCAAGTGCAAAATACAAAGTAAATTTCGATCACACTGCAATAATAAATAAAGGACCAAAAATTGAATATTCAAAAACATAAATTACCCAAAACTATAGCAAGGGTCGATGAAATAGCAGAAACCCACAAACAAACGTAACCTAGAATGTAACAGGAAATCAAAATTTACCCTTTATGGTCACCGCCTCATTCAATGCCTTAACACGTGAAAACCCATCCAAATGATACTGATCTTGGTCCCTAATCTTCCTCTTATTGCTACAAGGCTTCAGGGGCAAGAATACAGAGCCAATGGAAGCATCCAGGTCTGCATCAAGAGCAGTATCATTCAAGTCGTCGAAACTGGATAACGAAGAGACGGGGGCCCTTGTGTTACAAAGTTCACAGTTTATGTTATTGTAAGGGTTCAAGAAAGTGCAGGCTTTGCATGACCAAGTGGGGACTGAAGAAGAAGAAGAAGGAGAAGATGAAGATGAAGATGAATATGGAGTTAAGCACATTCGACAAGTTGATTGTCGAGATGGTGAGTTGAGGAAGGTGCATTTCTTGCATGACCATGAAGACATTGACATTGTTGTTGTTGTTGTCTCGAGAGATGATGAAGAGTTTCGTTTAGGGTTGATTTGGAGTTGCTGTGGCAAGACCAACAACGTCATTTGAAAGTTGGGAAGTTTTGGAGTCCCTAGTCCAACGTCGTGGAAACCGAGTTCAAGTTTGAAACTTGTGGCCCACTCAGGGGTCACACGCGGGGTTAAATGGGACCCACAATAGGCTCTTGGCCACGTTAGGTATTGATTATACGACAATCACACGTTTTTCAAACATGTAGACGACACACCGTCCAAAAGGTGTAGTCTTGCCTTCTTGAGCTTTAATGGGATTAAAGAAATTGTTTTAAGATCTTACATAACATTAATCCTCGTTTATTATTCTAACATTATGGTATGAAATTATATTTTATTTCTTAAAGAAATGAAAACAGCACACGAATTTATGGAAAGTTGTGACCTTGGTAGAGGCTCCAACATTATGAATGGGATAGTTTGCCCTCAAAATTTCTTGATTTCATGGTGCAACATTTAAAATAGGCATAAAACATATATTATATTGCATGATCAATGCAAGTTTGCTTCTTCTTTTTTTTTTTTAAAAGCAAAACTTGAACCCCTGCAAGTACGATTCTGGGAGCTACCTGTATATCAGGGAAGCATCAATTTTAGGGTAGAACGCAAGGGACTACAGCAGGTCAGAAATCGAAGGAACCCGTTTAAAAGAATATCTTAAGAACTTGAAAAAATATTACAAGGTTTACCTTCATGGTGAGTGATTGCTGTAGAAAGCAGAGTATACCACACTATAGGCTAATCAACTTATCAAAATTATGTTAATTACAACAATGAGCCATCTAAACTATCAGAAAGCACTCCCAAATGAAGCATCCATGACCATATGCACTACCTATAAGCAGCTTTGATTAACAACGAACTTGAAACCAAAAAAATGATCTATTTAAAGAAAAAGAGAATTACTTTACACCCAACGTAAAGTCATAAAAGGAATGAATAACAAAATAGATAAAGCTACAGCATTTGCACTTATTTGGTAGCTGCAGAGGGTGATGAATCTTAGCCTGTCTGACGCACCGCTAATTTCGGTCGAGTTTACAACTGTTTTCGTCCGGTTGCTTACCTTCTTACTGAAAATCAAAATAAAGTAAGAACATTAGGCATGTTGGTTTGATTAAAATATAAATTGTAATGGAGAATTAGGCAAGTTGTATTTAATTGTGCAATGCAATTGCACATTCCATCGTTTGCCAAAATATAGTAAGAAGAAAATGTTGACAACCAAGAGGTAGGAACACCATACACCATACAAATGGAAAAACAAAGTAGCAAGAAAAGCTAGTATTTCTCACCTTCCAGGAAATTCACAGCTCCCATGACCTGCAAATATACCCCACAATCAGAATATATATCAGATATCTATGGCCATAGCCGTACACAGGCAGCAGAAAAAAATAACAAAGAGCTGAACTCCATTTTGGCTTCATGCCTTTTTCCAGTGCATACAGCGCAAAAAATGGAAGTTGCTTGCAAAATGTAAATTAAGAGAACCAGTTATTTGCTAAGGTAAAATCTTGCTGGCCATGGTCTCCTAACACTGTAATGACACAATGGGGCTCACACAAGAGCTGGGTCCAAATAGAAATAACAGTTCCCTACTTGGACCAAACAGTGTCATTCCAAAACATATTTCCAACCCCTAATCACTAAAGAACCCCACGTGACTGTGTCAGGAAGGAATCACACACCATTCCTGTTTAGGAGTCAGCTTTGGCCTCTTCTGTATCCACTGAAGATTGTGATTGGAATGTGCCTCCGTATTGCTTTATTTTGTGCACTACGTGGAGCTTAAGACACATCCTAGCTGTAAAAGAAGAGTGATTCTACAAACAAAACTAGAACTTTTCACTTTCCCCCTTGAGTGGTATACGAAATTATCACCAGGTATTTAATTCGAATCATATTCCCAAATTTGCAGCCAAAAGTAACGGTATTGAAACTTATCAGGAATAACAAACTAGACGTAAAAAAATCATCGTAATCATATCATTAATTGAATCCAAAATGCACCATCATGTAGCAGGGTAGTAGCACTTACTTGGGTCAGTTGTGGTGATCATGGCCACACCCTTGAAGTCACAAGCTCCAGCAGACTTCCCTTCCTCATGGTAATAGCTATCAAATGCATAAGAAGCATGGTTTTTCACATTATTAGGCTCATAACAACTCTCCCCTGGTTGAATCTCACTACAATTTGCCCTCCCAGGACCACATGCCCAGTCCAATGCAGCCTGCAATGTCTTTGAATCAACACCATCCATTGCTATGCAATAGGTCTCATTTGTTGTATCGTTAGCCAAAAAAGTCCCACTTCCTGACACATGAAGCAAATAAACTGGTGTCGAATTCGCATAAAATAGCCCCCAATTTGCTTCTGATACTGGTGGTGACCTCAAGTCCTCATTGAACAATTCATAGATATACACATTAGAAGTGATTTCTGGGTGAAAAGGAGTTCCACTACGGTCTAAAACATGCTTAATCAAATTCGAGTTGTACGTATTCGCATTGTCAACAGTAGCATAAGGCTCTTTGGAATCACCCTTTGAAGGCCACCCACTTTCTGTAACAAGAACCACGACATCTGTAATATTCAAGTTCTTCATTGAAAAATATGCAGCATCAATCATGGCATCAAGGACATTTGTGTAGTGAAGCAAAGTATTAGGATCAACCATTTCCTTAGATGGTGTCAATGGCTTAAACAACGAGTTATCAAGAGGCACAACGCCTTTGTTTTGCATATACACATAATATGGATAGAGATTCATCATCAATGGTGACTCTGTTCTCGACAAGAACTGAAGCAGAGGCAACATTACTGAACTCAAGCTTTGGTTAAAGAAAGCCTGTGAAGGGGGAAAGGGGTCAAGAATAATAGATGCCGCATGAGGAGTCGAAATCTTGATCTCGGAATGCAAATTTGCGGCCACTAAAGCACTATAAAGAGACTCAATTGCTGGAAGTAAAACTGGAGTTGAAGATGGTATTGTTGTCAAGACCTCATCACCTACTGAAATAGCTGTAATGAGTGTTTGAGGATAGTAAGCAACAACATTTCGACCAACCCAAGAAGCTGCAGTGGTGTTGGAGGATCCAATTGCGAGGATTTGGTTGTTGGGCACACTGATAACGACCCGGATCTTCGTTTTAGCCAGTGCTTTGAGTATGTCAGGGTCTGCATCATAAAGGCGTATGTGTGTGATCTTCTGCACTTGCAAGAACGATACCAACTCTGTCGGTGAGAGTAGATTTGATACATCTGTGCCTATGTTAACACCAACGAATGGTTCACTGTCTTTGTCGGCTGCTTTAGCTGCAAAATTTAAGTAAAATAATACATGAGAATGAGAAATTTTTGCGTTTTCTGAAGAGTTTGGGATATTTACTACCTGGGTAGAGTACTGTGAAGTAGAAGATGATGAAAAGTGTGAGCTTAGAATTTGCCATTGAAGCCAAGGTTGAGCTGTACTTCTCTATCCTCCGCTTCTGGTTCAGCTCTAGATCCTTGCATTATCTTTCCAGATTTTTATTCTTAGAAATTTTGTATTTTTTTTTTCTTGGTGGGTCTTACTCTTGCGTGGTTTTCGTCTGCGTTTGGGCATTGACTCAAAGAGATGTACAGTTTGAATACTGATGAAAAGAAATCTTGTTTTAGAGGTTTACTGGATTCTGGTTTCCCCAAAGATGGGTTTCAGCTGCTGAACTACATCAATCTCCTTATGCTTTCACTTATTTGACCTTGTGAGCCGACAGTATTGTAAACGTGCTCTTGCAAGAGCACTTTTATTTTATTTCTTTATTTATGGTGAGTAAACTAACTCTTTATCTCTGTTCTAATGGTTCTTTGGTGGGTGGCTTGTTAAAGTTTGTATTTTCTTAGGGAATATATACAGAAGTATAGGGGTTGGTTTACATTTATAATTTATCTTTTTTTTTTTAATGTGTGGTTGAGACTAAACTTTAGTTTGAAAAGTTAATTAATGTGTGGTTGAGACTAAATTTTAGCTTGTAGCTTTTCATAAATTTTGGAGGACAATTTGGTAACTTAAGCATGGCTGCAGCTTCTGGATTCCTGAGATGGTTCTTGAATTCCAGGCTGGCCGCGCAGAGCGAGAGACGTTACTGGCTAACTGCAGCAACCCACATTTATGTTGCCTTCAAGAGGTCTCAGTTTGGAGTTCGAACATCAGCTTCAGTTGATTATCAAAATCAAAACTTATTTGAGCTTATTAGTCCTTAATCCTTATAACATTTGACGGATGACGTCAAATGAATGACAAGTAGCAAGGTGAAAACAGTGAAGTAATAAGACATTGCCAGCTGAGAGGAGATTCCAGGCACGAACTACACAATCACAATACTGCATCCCACTAGTCTGTTGTCTCTATAATCAAACAAAAAAACAGAGTAGTCCCGGCTTCCATTAGCAGCAGTGAGTCACGAGCACTACTTAAGATGACCCCTCCTGCATCACATCACATGTGAGTCTCTATTGTTACATGCATCACTTGTCTGTCTGTAATCTGTTTCTAATTTATAAAAAGTTTGTGAAATTATAAAAAATAATCAAAATAAGAATCCAAAATTAAGCAAAAAGTTTTGATTATTTTTAAATTAATCCAAAAAGTTTTGCTCAAGTAAAAAGTAATAAATCTTGCCAGTTGATAGAGATTTTCTCTTGAGTTACTGCCCTTAAAGTTCGATTTGGGAGCCCTTAGGCATAGTGAAAGCATGGTAATGATGAGATTGAATGTTGAGAAGGTCCATGTCAAGAAAAAAGGAGGAAAAAAGGTAATCGAGATGATCAATAATTTGCATTATTTGTAAACAAAACAACATTACGTGGTGGGTGCTATGAAGAGAATCCAAAATGATGTTTGCTGTTCAACAACCACTGGGTTGCTCAACCGTACTATACAAGCCAAATATGCTCAGGCCAACCAATAAATAAAGAGCTAAATTTGCTGCTGCAGCGTTGCTAATTGAATTGCTTGTACTATGTTCATTTGTTAAAAAAGTATTTATTGGTAAATTCTGTGAAATGGTGTTGATACGGCCATAAGTACCTTTTCAATGTTTTTTGGGTTGCGTTAAAGCAATAAGTAATTGGTTTCATGAAGAACAAGAAAGATGCCTTTTGAGGTTGGCAGAGATTGAAAATTGGAATCCTAGGAGAGATCATATTCCTCGAACGCTCAGCTCATGCATCTCTGTCTCACAATCACACCATGAAAAACACTTGATGATTGAACATCGGAGGCTTTCAAAGCAAAGGCTTTGCTTCTTGGGTCATGTAAAGTTAGGCCTTTGGACCCTTAATGAACTTGGTAGATTTCTTACTGAAACATCAGCCCATTTAATGGTTGGTTGTGCATTGAGAGATAATGTAGCCTGTTTTGCTTTAATCATTTTCATACATCTTCCAGAGTAGAGGCTAGTAGAACAGTAGTGTAGTACCATAAATGGGGGCCCACTCTGCTACCCAATTCCTGATAAGCGTTCGTATATAATCAACAAATCGATATTACACGATAACAGAGCTGTGAAATCAAACAGTTATACCTCATCGTCCTATAAATGTAAGCCGATGCCATGGGTGATTTCATTTCTTTCCATAATATTTCATTTTCTGAAATTTCTCCCTCTTAGCTTGAAGATTGTCCCATTTCCCTCCTCCCAATAGAGATAACTGTTTGATTGGCCACATTTCATTTCACCTCCCCAAGTATTTCTCTTCTGAACAATAGCATTTTGGTGATTATCCAAGTTTGGTGGAGACTGGAGAGTTGTCATTAGCAACACCAAAAATTTAATAGAAAATTCTTGCTATGCACAGATCCTAAATTGAGCGCAGTCTGCTTCAAAACAGGATGTAAAAGTAAACCATAGAATATCACATAAGATATCCTCCGAGGCAGTTTAGTTCTTTGCAGACCTAAGTGGAATCCCACAGGAAGTATTCCTATTAAATCAATCGCTGATTGAAACTTGCATTAACTTTCTTTCCCATTGATTAAAGAATTGCTTTCCCAAGACCAAAAGAACCAGAATTAACAACCGATATAAGCATTGAGTTGCATGAAGCTCTCTTATAGAACTTCAAGATTTGTTGATTATTTGAGGTCAAAGAATGATAAGAGTAACAGAATGCATCCCTTTGGTCTCTTGTCTATTTTCTCACTCTAGTCGAGCGTTTGGAGCGAAAGACCAGTTACTGGCTTAAAAGTACAAAAAAGAAAATGCTGGGGGAGTTTTAATGTAGGCACTAAATTATAAGGCAGTTCACCTTATGCAGCAACATTCTGAAGAAAATTGGGCAGAACTTTTCGAATTTCATATTACAAATACACAGACACAATAATTATACTCTTCATTTCCTCCATCGTGTTCTTTACTCTTACAAAACAAACAAGGCAGACTCCGCCCAGAAGACTCTCTTGACAGACTTGCAGCAACAAAACAAGAACACCATGCCAACACTTTACAAGAAAAGCACATTTTGCGCCATGGATGCTAGCGGTGGAACAAAAATTGAACTTCTGGGGCAGTCTTTTCCACGATTACTCATGTTCACCTCCATCTAACCTTGTACCATATCAATAGCAGTAGAAGTATGAACGGTAACCCTTGAACTACCGTATCCAAAATAAGTATACGAGTTGAATACTTATTGTGCAAAAGATCTACGATTTCTTTCACCTAAGGGCATTAACAAAGGCCATCAAAGAATCAACATCCCTCTTTTCTGATGTGTATTTTATTGGCTTAGATGCGTGTTTTGGGAAGAACAGTATTGTTGGAAAGCTTCCCAGCTGCAATTCTTGCTTTGCATATTCCTTCTGTTCACCGTCTGCTCTGAACTTCCCCACCTTCACACCACTCCCTGCCAGCTTGCCAGCCAACTCAATGTATGATCCTTCCATTGCCTGTTCAAATTCACACAAAAACCAGTTAAAACTTGAGCACTGAAAGCAACATTATTATCTGATTACTAATATTCAGAAACATCAATAACCTGGCAAAATTGGCACCATGGGGCATAGAGAACAACCACCCATGGCTCTTTTCGGCTATCCATTCTTGCTAAATTCTCAATTCCAGTCCTGGTCAATGTCACCAAATTCTGAGAATTGAAAATGTCATCAACTGCAGGAGCTCCATTTGCAGCCTCATTGCCTTTAAGTTGAACTCCACCTTCCTGCTTCAAGTTTCCCTTGTGAAGGCCACATTCCTTCGCTTTGGCATCCTCCCACCACCACCTTCCTTCCCTTTCGTGTTGTCCAGGTAGGACAGGCCTTGTGCACGGCTCGCACCCAATTGAGATGTACCCTTGTGAGTGCAGTGAATTCACAGGCACATTCATGGCACGGAGGAAGTTCCAAACGTCATTCCCCTTAACATTTGCCACTGGGTTCCACTTCACCAGGCTGCCAACACCACCATCCAATCCCTCAAAAACTGGATCCACCTGGACTACAGGGACTTCAGACCTGGTGCCAGGAGACTGGTCTTTCCTTTGACCAGTAATCCAGGCACGCAAACCCTTAAGGGCCCTCCTCAGGGGCCTCACCTTCCTCACACGGCAACACTCCTGGTGCCCATCCTCATAGAAAGAAAAAAGCCCTTTGCTCCTAACTAATGCCTGAACTTCAACAGCATCTGGGAACATGTACTCAATGCGTATGCCATAATGCTTCTCTACTGTGTCAAAGAATTGATATGTTTCTGGGTTCAGCCTCCCTGTATCAAGGCTAAACACCCTAAATGGTCGGCCAGTTAAGTGTGCATACTCAATCAAAGCAACGTCTTCAGCACCACTGCAACGTTTAAACAAAAAACTAACATTTAATTACGCAAATCAGTATTAAGATAATATTGTTTACTTGTTTTCTTGCGTTGTTCACAACATAAACACGAACACTGCAAATTAATAATTGATAATAAAAAAAATTACCTAAACGCAATAGCGATGTCGTTTCCAAATTTCTCAAGTGCTCTGTCCATGATTTCAAGAGGTGAAGCATTTTGAAGCTCCTTCTCCAACAACTCATAGTCTTCCTCCACCACCTCTACTCTCTCTTCTACTTCTGCCAAATCAAACACGATCACCAAACAATTAGTTTAATAACCAGTCAACTCATCCACATAAAAATAAATAAAATAACAACTAAAATATTTACCAGGAGCAGCCACGGTTGCTGCAAGAGGCACCACAGAATCATTCCGTTTCGGCTCCGCATTCAACGGCTTCAAACCGCTCCGCCGTTGAGAAAGAGTCGTAGAGGCCACATGCAGCCGGTCCACCAACCGAAAAGAACCGATTTGCGAAACTTCATAAAACAAAAAACAAACTCCTCAATTTTTGTTCCAGAACACAATTACAACACTAAAAACAAAAACAAAAAACAACAGAATTCGTACCTTTGATTTCACCGGAAGAGCTCGAGAGAGGAAAAGCGGATCCAGCAATTGCATTAGAAGAAGTTACAGCAGCCAAAGCCATTTCTCGAATTTGAATTTGTTTGTAGGTGTTTTGTGTTGTGTTTGTGATTGTGGTCGTGTGAGAGAAAAGGAAAAAGAAGATGAGAAGTTAAATAATGGCTGTACTAAAACGGGCGAGGCAGGTTCATTGAACCTGGACGTGAATTTGGATACTTGACGGCCCCGTGCGTTATGCTTATCTGGCAGCCCGTGATTGGTTCGGCCTCAACTTGTTGCTCATTGCTTCCGTCACGGGGTTGTGCCAAACACAAGAGAATACGCGGTCAAGCTGAAACCTTGTGGGTCCACGCTGTTCATATCCACCCAATTTTCTATTTTCAGAATTAAAATGCCAGGTCATGAATTTTGAGTTATGTTGTTGACATAACTATAATCCAATCTGATGTCCACTAAAATTGACACATTATTACTATATGAACAATAACTGAATAACAATTTATGGTGCTTAAAATTATGGGATTTTCCCTTCAGTACTCACAAAGTTAAATTAAAATCCAAGTGGGCAAAAGTCTTGTTTTTAGCATGGAACCTACGGTTCGCACGAAGCTTCCGAATAAAATTAAAGTTTTATTTGTAATTGAATTAAGCAAATGCATGTGAGGTCATGGCCGACGCTACACAGTACTAGATAAAATCCAGCGACTTTTATTTCTCTTGTGCTTTTTTAATATTAAATGTAATCTAGTAGTGCCATCGGCGGCTTGGCCTTCAATAGGGGAAAAATATCGGGGAAATACAATAACCCCTTAATTAAATTTGAAAAAAATACTTAGTCCCACATTTTTATTAAACTAACACTTACCCCCTAAATATCTCTAAAAAACTAATAATTTTTTGGGAGATAAGTGTTAGTTTAGAAAAAGTGTGGGGTTAAGTGTTTTTTTAAAATCTAATTAGGGGGTCAGAGAAATTCCCCAAAAAATATCTATACACGCCCATGGTTGGCCTCTAGGAAAATCATCGCCATTTAATTTTTTTTAGTATCATATAGACCCTAATTTCAGACGGACGTTTGAATCCGTTAACAATATGAGGGGCATTAAAGACATTTCAAAGACTGAAATAAAAATAGATGTCTCCGTTTCTCTCTCCTCTTTCATCTCACTTCATCATCTGCGCGGCCATCCACCCCCATCATGGAGAACTCCGGAATTGAGTAATGGTACCAATGGCAATCGGCAATGGACCCACTAACCCCATGCCTGGTAAACCTAGCGCATTGCCCCGTTCTTAAGTACAATTAACTCCAAGGGAGAGTCAGAAATATTCCAGTGAAGTGAACGTCCATGAACAGCTGAACGTAGAGCGAGTAGAGCAGCCTTTTCCGAGGCCACATCTAACTCTACTCTTACCAATAAAATTAAAAGCAAATAAGCAAAAGAATTTGATCGCCCGTTGCTCGGGTCTCATTTTTTTTTTTTTTTAATCTTGAAAAAATGAATAATGAAACCTGGCCTTTGTTTCAACGCAGATTATGCCAAGATATTTGAAGGTGGAGGGCCGTGGAGAAGATGAAGTGAGATGGAAGAGGAGAGAAATGGATGAAGAGATGAGACTGTTGACGGGTTTAAACGAATGTTTGAAATTGGGTTTGTATGGTACTAACCATGGGGTGTGTATTGTCATTATTACATGATTGGTGGTATTTTTGAAATTTTATTTTTTAAAAAAATTCCTAAATTGTTGAGTTAATGCCAAATCTTTATTCGAACTGCTGTGACATTTTTATCTTATAAGAGTGGACTGTAGATTTCGGGAATTAGAGAAAGTTAAAATAGAAAGGGATTCAACCTACTTCCAATCGGCTGCGTCAATAAGTGAAAAATGTTTAGAAAATTGATTTTCTCTGTGCCCACTAAAACATATAAAAACGTTGTTGTGAGAGCATAAAAGCAAACAGTAGGCTGAGGCACCCAATGACAAGCCAGCCCGATTAACAAGTGAGTGCGTTGGTTGGTACGGTTAATAAAGTAATTAATTAATTAGAAAATGAGAATTATAATAATTAAATTACGACCTTTCGGGCCCAAAAGGGTTGCATGCTCTTTTAAAGGTAGAGCCAGCCATCGTTAGTCACTGAACGAGGGACCACTGGCCAAGTAGAAAGATGAACATCAAAGCAATTATTGTTGCCATTTATGACCAGAGTATAATTTGATTTTTCTAATAGCCACCCACGTTAACCATTCATAATTATTTCTCTGGACTTATATATATATATATATATTAATTAGTAACATTTGATATGGTGACTGCTCTTTCGCTTTTAGTTCCATGGCCAATCAAGAAAATTCTCCCCCGTATTTCGATGGTTCAGAACAACCCCTTAATCGAAAATAAATACGAGTGTTGTACTTTTAGCTTAGCATATTTTGTGTTGCCATGAAATGGCTTTCCAAACATGTTTATACAGTTTCCAATAAACTCAAAGTAAAACAAAAACAATGAAACTCTAAAAGACGTATCCAATTTTGCTCATCTGATTTTGCTGTTTTTTGTTTTCATTATCCAACATAACTCTTGTAGAATATGTAAATGTGTTTGGATATAAATTTTTGTTCACAAACATCTTATCGGTCACAGAAGTCCAGCCCATCTATTGCAGTGTTTCCATTAAAAATATAATCAACTTTTTGGTGTTTTGTCTTCAACTCAACTTTTTTTTTTTTTTTAAATATCGTTATTCATTATATCATTTTTTTGCTTTACTTTCTTTTTTCTTCCATCTTCATTTTCATATAATAATGTTTAATCATATTATTTTATTAAGTTATTTTTTAAATTGTTTGAAAATTTTTCGAAAAACTAATCATATGTTCTTCTCTCTATTGGAAAAATAGAGCCGTTGTGCTTATTACTAAATTTATCGAAGAGATGAAATATGATCAAGATATATTTTTTTCATAGAGGTTGAATCGATCATCTAAAGAAGAATTAGGCCACGACTAGGACAACTTGATTATTATTCAATTAGTGACGATCGTTTGTAGCGAGTTCATATTCTTAAGTCATTGATAAACAGTTTTTTGGTAATACTCAATACAAATTCCAAAATCAAATTAAGTTTTTTTTTCAAGAAAGGGTGTAATAGAAATCTTTTAAAAACAAGAGGGTAAAATGAATTTCTTAAATTTTAAGGGGCCGAAACCCATGGTTCCTTTCTTGGGTTCGTCTATGCTCTACAATTGTAGACTTCACAACAATTGCTTTACTTTTGCCGTCTGCAAAGCAACTGTTACTTAGTCTATAGTTGTAGAGAGAGGGCTATGACAAATTTACAATAACCCCAATTGCTTACATTGTTCTTAATTACTATCAAATCAACTCCTTTTAATTCCATGCATGAAATTAAGTATGAATTTATCTGGTTACAGATATACTTTTTTATTATTTAAAGCAATGCTTGCATATACCCAGATAAGTTACGTA